>CM065590.1:219798758-219885506 GCA_033119425.1 Bufotes viridis
TTTGGGAATGATATTTTATTTTTTGGGATGTTACAAGGCTTAGAGTTTAGAAGCAAATCTTGAAATTTTTCAGAAATTTTTAAACCCACTTTTAAGGACCAGTTCAGGGTCTGAAGTCACTTTGTGAGGCTTACATAATAGAAACCACCCAAAAATGACCCCATTCATAGAAACTACACTCCCTCAAGGTATTCAAAACTGATTTTACAAATGTAGTTAACTCTTTAGGTGTTCCACAAGAATTAATGGCAAATAGAGATAAAATTTCCAAATTTCACTTTTTTGGCAGATTTTCCATTTTTCAGTAGACAGCCCAAGGGTTAACAGCCAAACAAAACTCAATATTTATTGCCCTGATTCTGTGGTTGCAAACACCCCATATGTGGTCGTAAACTGTATGGGCACATGGCAGGCGCAGAAGGAAGGGAATGCCATACGGCTTTTGGAAGGCAGATTTTGCTGGACTGTTTTTGACACCATGTCCTCATTATGAAGCCCCCTGATGCACCCTAGAGTAGAAACTCCAAAAAAGTGACCCCATTTTAGAAACTACACCCCTCAAGGTATTCAAAACTGATTTTACAAACTTTGTTAACCCTTTAGGTGTTCCACAAGAATTAATGGAAAATAGAGATTAAATTTCACTTTTTTGGCAGATTTTCCATTTTAATAATTTTTTTCCAGTTACAAAGCAAGGGTTAACAGCCAAACAAAACTCAATATTTATTGCCCTGATTCTGTAGTTTACAGAAACACCCCATATGTGATCGTAAACTGCTGTACGGGCACACGGCAGGGCGCAGAAGGAAAGGAACGCTATACGGTTTTTGGAAGGCAGATTTTGCTGGACTAGTTTTTTGACACTATGTCCCATTTGAAGCCCCCTGATGCACCCCTAGAGAGAAACTCCAAAAAAGTGACCCCATTTTAGAAACTAGCGGGATAGGGTGGCAGTTTTGTTGGTACCATTTTAGGGTACATATGATTTTTGGTTGCTCTATATTACACTTTTGTGAGGCAAGGTAACAAGAAATAGTTGTTTTGGCACCGTTTTATATTTTTGTTATTTACAACATTCATCTGACAGGTTAGATCATGTGGTATTTTTATAGAGCAGGTTATTACGGACGCGGCGATACATAATATGTATACTTTTTTTATTTATGTAAGTTTTACACAATGATTTCATTTTTGAAACAAAAAAATCATGTTTAGTGTCTCCATAGTCTGAGAGCCATAGTTTTTTCAGTTTTTGGGCGATTATCTTGGGTAGGGTATGATTTTTTGTGGGATGAGATGATGGTTTGATTGGCAATATTTTGGGGTGCGTATGACTTTTTGATCGCTTGGTATTACACTTTTTGTGATATAAGGTGACAAAAATGCCTTTTTACACCGTTTTTTTATTACGGTGTTCATCTGAGGGGTTAGGTCATGTGATAATTTTATAGAGCAGGTTATTACGGATGCAGCGATACGTAATATGTATACTTTTTTTATTTATGTAAGTTTTACACAATAATATCACTTTTGAAACAAAAGAAATCATGTTTTAGTGTCTCCATATTCTGAGAGCCATAGTTTTTTCAGTTTTGGGCGACTATCTTAGATAGGGTCTCATTTTTGTGGGATGAGATGACGGTTTGATTGGCAGTATTTTGGGGTGCGTATGACTTTTTGATCGCTTGGTATAACACTTTTGTAATGTAAGGTGACAAAAAAATGTCTTTTTTACACCATTTTTTAGTAGTTTCCAAAATAGTGTCACTTTTGGGGATTCCATTGTAGGGGTACCTCAAGGTCTCTTCAAATGCAACATGGCATATGAAAACCATTCAGCAAAATCTGCCCTTCAAAAGCCATATGACGCTCCTTTCCTTCTGAGCCCTGCCGTTTTCCCATACAGCAGTGTATGATCACATACAGTATGCCTTCCATTCAGTCACTGTCAGGCATTTTGGGCAGACATCATACCGGTATTATGTCCATCCAAAATGCCTGATCAGTCGCCCGGAATGCGGATCCGGCACTAATTCCCATTGACTTGCATTAGTCATTGCAAAACAACTGAAGGACGGAAAACTGTGAAAAAGACTGCAAGGCGGATCCGTCCATCCGCATGACAAGCGGAGAGACGGATCCGTTCTTACAATGCATTTAATAGACGGATCCGCACACGGATCCGTCTACAAATGCTGTCAGTGTCACACTGAGCGAGCGGATCCAGCTGGCAGCTCCGACAACCGAACTGCCTGCCGGATCACACTAGCGCTAGTGTGAAAGTACCCTTAGGTAGGATGGAATTGTGCCCTCTGGACATGCACCTACAGTATCAAGTTGTTAAACAATCCATTTGGACTATATCTGCTCTAGGGTTGTTTCGGTATCGAAGTTTCGATACCCAATCAATACTTCTCTCTGGTATTGAGCTCGATACCAGGATTAGTATTTTATCGATACTGGGCTGTGCTACTGCACAGCCCAGCATCAGAGAAGCGTGGCTGCGCCGCTCTCAGCGCGGCCATGTTCTCCTCGGCAGCACAGGGAGAAGGAGGCAGTCTCTCCCTCCCCCTGTCGCTGCAACCAATAGAGGAGGAGAGGGCGGAGCGTGGGGGGACTGGCCAGCAATGCCTAGTAACGTTTCATATATAAATGGAGGCAGTAGACACACGCTGCTGGCACCTGCCTGTGACCCAGCACTGCGATCAGAGGCAATTAACCCCGCACCTGAGGGGTTAATTGCCGCGGATCGCAGCACTCAGTCACAGGCAGGTACCAGCAGCGCTTGTCTTCTGCCTGCATTTATATATGAAGCGTACAGACGTACCCAAATCCCCTGTATTAAAACATTGGTGGCCAGTGTGGCCCCCCTGTCCCCAGTATTAAATACATTATTGGTGGCCAGTGCGCCCCATCCCCCATTCCTCCCTCCCCTAGTATTAAAAGCATTGGTGGCAGTGGCCATAGGGTCCCCTCCTCATTGGTGGCAGTGGCAGTGATCGGAGCCCCAGCAGTGTAATGCTGCGGCTCGATCGGTTACCATGGCAACCAGGACGCTTCTGAAGTCCTGGCTGCCTTAGTCAGTTCCCTGCTGCTGTGTGCAGAGAGCACAGGGCAGCAGGGAGAAGGTGAGATCCTATTCACCCTGATAGAGCTCTATCAGGGTGAATAGGATGAAAATAATTCCAGGTTCTGGCCCCTAAAGGGGAAAATAGTTAATAAATAAACTGTAAAGAAAAAAAAAAAGTTAACAAAGTACACCAAAATATTAATTATAAATCACCCCCTTTCCCAATATTACATATAAAATATATAAACAATACATAAATAAAATATTACATATCGCCGCGTCTCAAAAGTCCAAACTATTAAAAATCCACTTTTATGCGGTGAACGCCGTAAAGAAAAAAAAGAAAAAATGCACGATTCGCCATTTTCTTTTAGTCGCCACAAAAAAGTAAAAAGTAGGATAGGACTGTTAAATTATGAGCCGGCGGTTCCATAAAATGCAGAATGCACGCGGATTTTTGGCGTTTTTATTTTTTCGCGTGGTATCGAATGGTATCGATACCGAATCAAAATTTTGGTACCGAAACAACTCTAATCTGCTCCTAGGAGAGCTGAGCAACAGTTAAAATAGCCATGAATATAGCTCTGTCATAGGATGTAGCTAAGCTTTCCTTGACTCTCCACATACTTCTATCAGATAACACACAGAAAACACATTAGTTGAGAGAAAAAATATTTATTTTTAACGTTGTTTTTTTTTATTAAACGTTAACCCGTGAATGTTAGAAAACTCTCAGATGATATGTTCATGGTATCTCCAGCCGTGCAGATCTTATGTGCTTGATTACTGTTAGTTCTTATGATGATTCAGATGATGGAATTCTGATGAAGATGGCAATTCCAATATTATCAAGAAATACTGTTGTTATTATTTGATGTTAAGTCCTTATTCCAATGTCTTGATCTTGAAGCAGCAGAAAATTGCCCTAAAAAATCTTGATTTTTGAGCCTCTGCTTCCGTGTTGTTGATGTTCCTCCTGAGACATTTCGGAATCCACCACTTTCTTTTCTCATATATATTTTCACTTCCCTCCTCTTCCTCCTTGATTTTATCTAGCTCTAAGCAATTTTGGAACCTTCTTAATCCAATCTTGTGCTCTTGCTTGTCCATATCTCTATTTTCTTTCTCGCCATCCTGCGTCCACTCTCCTTCCGCGCTCACCTCATCTTCCTCCTCAGGAATGGTCTCCAGACTGGGCCAAAAGACCTCTCTAAATTGAGAAGGCCAGAATGCTGGCTCTGCCTCCTCGACCTTCTTCCTCCATACCTCATCTGGGTAGTCCTCACGCTCCATATAGTTTTCGTTTAAACTGCTCACTGCTCCAACACTGCAAATGCTCCACTGTCAACTACAACTCTGAAGAGAACGTTGGCTCTGCAGCTCCTTATATAACGTGTCTGATGTCACAATGTCCAAGCAAAGCTAACAATCATGAACATTCCATGACACCATCGGCAGCAGCAGTAATGTAAAGGAGCCAGGCAAACAGACCAAACCAATTCATTGCAGATTAATTGATCTCTAAATTATCTGCTTTAAACCCTTAAGGACTCAGCCCTATTTCACCCTAAGGACTCGGCCATTTTTGCAAATCTGACCAGTGTCACTTTATGTGGTGATAACTTTAAAACGCTTTTAATTATCCAGGCCATTCTGAGATTGTTTTTTCGTCACATATTGTACTTCATGACAGTGGTAAAATGAAGTCGAAAAATTTCATTTTTATTTATAAAAAATACAAAATGTACCAAAAATTTGGAAAAATTAGCAATTTTCCAAGTTTCAATTTCTTTATTTCTATAATACATAGTAATACATCCAAAAATAGTTATTAGTTTACATTCCCCATATGTCTACTTCATGTCTAGATAATTTTGGGAATAATATTTTATTTTTTGGGATGTTACAAGGCTTAGACATTTAGAAGCAAATCTTGAAATTTTTCAGAAATGTTCAAAAACCCACTTTTTAAGGACCAGTTCAGGTCTGAAGTCACTTTGTGAGGCTTACATAATAGAAACCACCCAAAAATGACCCCATTCTAGAAACTAACCCCTCAAGGTATTCGAAACTGATTTTCAAACTTTGTTAACCCTTTAGGTGTTCCAAAAGAATTAATGTAAAATAGAGATAAATTTTCCAAATTTCACTTTTTTGGCAGATTTTTTAATAATTTTTTTCCAGTTACAAAGCAAGGGTTAACAGCCAAACAAAACTCAATAGTTATTGCCCTGATTCTGAGGTTTACAGAAACAACCCATATGTGATAGTACTCTCGACCCGGGTTTCGCTCCTTCCGAGCTTCGTCAGGGGCTAGAGTGTCCAGCCCCTGACGAAGCTCGGAAGGAGCGAAACCCGAGTCGAGGCGTTGATGTGAACACTGCACAGTGATTTGTTATGAACTTGTTTCGACCATCCATCTTGTAAGTGCAATAAATAGCGAGAAGTTTCTTTTAAAATCGTATTGCACTATGTGTGTTTAATTATTGCAGCCACTTCAACACTGTGGATTTGATCCGTTTGGTGTGGGTGCTGTTTTTCCTTCATTCCGGAAGCTGTGGCCTTTGTGAATCCTAGGAACTTCCACATTGAAAGCAGCGCGGTTCCATTTTGATTCAGACTGTGAAAGTGTTAACTGTTTCCCACAACACGCATAGGAACCTGCAGCAGCAAGGAAGAGGACTGCCCTGAGTGTGTCTTGTATTTTTGCTTTTACATATGTGATAGTAAACTGCTGTACAGGCACACGGCAGGGCGCAGAAGGAAAGGAATGCCATACGGTTTTTGAAAGGCAGATTTTGCTGGACTAGTTTTTGACACCATGTCCCATTTGAAGCCCCCTGATGCACACCTAGAAACTCCAAAAAGTGACCTTGACCATTTTAGAAACTACGGGATAGGGTGGCAGTTTTGTTGGTACTATTTTAGGATACATATGATTTTTGGTTGCTCTATATTACACTTTTTGTGAGGCAAGTTAACAAGAAATAGTTGTTTTGGCACCATCTTTATTTTTTGTTATTTACAACATTGATCTGAAAGGTTAGATCATGTGCTATTTTTATAGAGAAGGTTATTACGGACGCGACGATACATAATATGTATACTTTTTTATTTATGTAAGTTAGAGTTGTTTCGGTACCAAAATTTTGATTCGGTATTGATACCATAAAAAGTATTGCGATACTCGATACCATTCGATACCACGCAAAAAATAAAAACGCCAAAAATCCGCGTGCATTCCACATTTTATGAAACCGCCGGCTCATAATACAACAGTCCTGAACTACTTTTTTGTGGGGACAAGGCCACTAAAAGAAAATGGCTGAATCGTGCATTTTTCTTTTCTTCTTTTTTTTTTACGGCGTTCACCGCATAAAAGTGGATTTTTAATAGTTTGGACTTTTGAGACGGCGATATGTAATATTTTATTTATGTATTGTTTATATATTTTATATTTAAAATTGGGAAGGGGGTTGTTTTTAAATAAAATTTTGGTGTACTTTGTTAAATTTTTTTTTTTTTTACAGTTTATTTATTAACTGCCTTAGTCAGTTCCCTGCTGCTGTGTGCAGAGAGCACAGGGCAGCAGGGAGAGGATGAATCCTATTCACCCTGATAGAGCTCTATCAGGGTGAATAGGATGAAAATAATTCCAGGTTCTGGCCCCTAAGGGGAAAATAGTTAATAAATAAACTGTAAAAGAAAAAAAAAAGTTAACAAAGTACACCAAAATATTAATTATAAATCACCCCCTTTCCCAATATTACATATAAAATATATAAACAATACATAAATAAAATATTACATATCGCCGCGTCTCAAAAGTCCAAACTATTAAAAAATCCACTTTTATGCGGTGAACGCCGTAAAAGAAAAAAAAAGAAAAAATGCACGATTCGCCATTTTCTTTTAGTCGCCACAAAAAAGTAAAAAAGTAGGATAGGACTGTTAAATTATGAGCCGGCGGTTCCATAAAATGCAGAATGCAGGCGGATTTTTTTGGCGTTTTTTATATTTTTTTGCATGGTATCGAATGGTATCGATACCGAATCAAAATTTTGGTACCGAAACAACTCTAATCTGCTCCTAGGAGAGCTGAGCAACAGTTAAAATAGCCATGAATATAGCTCTGTCATAGGATGTAGCTAAGCTTTCCTTGACTCTCCACATACTTCTATCATATAACACACAGAAAACACATTAGTTGAGAGAAAAAATATTTATTTTTAACGTTGTTTTTTTTTATTAAACGTTAACCCGTGAATGTTAGAAAACTCTCAGCTGATATGTTCATGGTATCTCCAGCCGTGCAGATCTTATGTGCTTGATTACTGTTAGTTCTTATGATGATTCAGATGATGGAATTCTGATGAAGATGGCAATTCCAATATTATCAAGAAATACTGTTGTAATTATTTGATGTTAAGTCCTTATTCCAATGTCTTGATCTTGAAGCAGCAGAAAATTGCCCTAAAAATCTTGATTTTTGAGCCTCTGCTTCCGTGTTGTTGATGTTCCTCCTGAGACATTTCGGAATCCACCACTTTCTTTTCTCATATATATTTTCACTTCCCTCCTCTTCCTCCTTGATTTTATCTAGCTCTAAGCAATTTTGGAACCTTCTTAATCCAATCTTGTGCTCTTGCTTGTCCATATCTCTATTTTCTTTCTCGCCATCCTGCGTCCACTCTCCTTCCGCGCTCACCTCATCTTCCTCCTCAGGAATGGTCTCCAGACTGGGACAAAAGACCTCTCTAAATTGAGAAGGCCAGAATGCTGGCTCTGCCTCCTCGACCTTCTTCCTCCATACCTCATCTGGGTAGTCCTCACGCTCCATATAGTTTTCGTTTAAACTGCTCACTGCTCCAACACTGCAAATGCTCCACTGTCAACTACAACTCTGAAGAGAACGTTGGCTCTGCAGCTCCTTATATAACGTGTCTGATGTCACAATGTCCAAGCAAAGCTAACAATCATGAACATTCCATGACACCATCGGCAGCAGCAGTAATGTAAAGGAGCCAGGCAAACAGACCAAACCAATTCATTGCAGATTAATTGATCTCTAAATTATCTGCTTTAAACCCTTAAGGACTCAGCCCTATTTCACCCTAAGGACTCGGCCATTTTTTGCAAATCTGACCAGTGTCACTTTATGTGGTGATAACTTTAAAACGCTTTTTAATTATCCAGGCCATTCTGAGATTGTTTTTTCGTCACATATTGTACTTCATGACAGTGGTAAAATGAAGTCGAAAAATTTCATTTTTATTTATAAAAAATACAAAATGTACCAAAAATTTGGAAAAATTAGCAATTTTCCAAGTTTCAATTTCTTTATTTCTATAATACATAGTAATACATCCAAAAATAGTTATTAGTTTACATTCCCCATATGTCTACTTCATGTCTAGATAATTTTGGAAATAATATTTTATTTTTTGGGATGTTACAAGGCTTAGACATTTAGAAGCAAATCTTGAAATTTTTCAGAAATGTTCAAAAACCCACTTTTTAAGGACCAGTTCAGGTCTGAAGTCACTTTGTGAGGCTTACATAATAGAAACCACCCAAAAATGACCCCATTCTAGAAACTACACCCTCAAGGTATTCAAAACTGATTTTCAAACTTTGTTAACCCTTTAGGTGTTCCACAAGAATTAATGTAAAATAGAGATACATTTTCCAAATTTCACTTTTTGGCAGATTTTTAATAATTTTTTCCAGTTACAAAGCAAGGGTTAACAGCCAAACAAAACTCAATAGTTATTGCCCTGATTCTGAGGTTTACAGAAACAACCCATATGTGATAGTACTCTCGACCCGGGTTTCGCTCCTTCCGAGCTTCGTCAGGGGCTAGAGTGTCCAGCCCCTGACGAAGCTCGGAAGGAGCGAAACCCGGTCGGGCGTTGATGTGAACACTGCACAGTGATTTGTTATGAACTTGTTTCGACCATCCATCTTGTAAGTGCAATAAATAGCGAGAAGTTTCTTTTTAAAATCGTATTGCACTATGTGTGTTTAATTATTGCAGCCACTTCAACACTGTGGATTTGATCCGTTTGGTGTGGGTGCTGTTTTTCCTTCATTCCGGAAGCTGTGGCCTTTGTGAATCCTAGGAACTTCCACATTGAAAGCAGCGCGGTTCCATTTTTGATTCAGACTGTGAAAGTGTTAACTGTTTCCCACAACACGCATAGGAACCTGCAGCAGCAAGGAAGAGGACTGCCCTGAGTGTGTCTAGTATTTTTGCTTTTACATATGTGATAGTAAACTGCTGTACAGGCACACAGCAGGGCGCAGAAGGAAAGGAATGCCATACGGTTTTTGAAAGGCAGATTTTGCTGGACTAGTTTTTTGACACCATGTCCCATTTGAAGCCCCCTGATGCACACCTAGAAACTCCAAAAAGTGACCTTGACCATTTTAGAAACTACGGGATAGGGTGGCAGTTTTGTTGGTACTATTTTAGGATACATATGATTTTTGGTTGCTCTATATTACACTTTTTGTGAGGCAAGTTAACAAGAAATAGTTGTTTTGGCACCATCTTTATTTTTTGTTATTTACAACATTGATCTGAAAGGTTAGATCATGTGCTATTTTTATAGAGAAGGTTATTACGGACGCGCGATACATAATATGTATACTTTTTTATTTATGTAAGTTAGAGTTGTTTCGGTACCAAAATTTTGATTCGGTATTGATACCATAAAAAGTATTGCGATACTCGATACCATTCGATACCACGCAAAAAAATAAAAACGCCAAAAATCGCGTGCATTCCACATTTTATGAAACCGCCGGCTCATAATACAACAGTCCTGAACTACTTTTTTGTGGGGACAAGGCCACTAAAGAAAATGGCGAATCGTGCATTTTTCTTTTCTTCTTTTTTCTTTTACGGCGTTCACCGCATAAAAGTGGATTTTTAATAGTTTGGACTTTTGAGACGCGGCGATATGTAATATTTTATTTATGTATTGTTTATATATTTTATATTTAAAATTGGGAAGGGGTTGTTTTTAAATAAAATTTTGGTGTACTTTGTTAAATTTTTTTTTTTTTTACAGTTTATTTATTAACTATTTTCCCCTTAGGGGCTAGAACCTGGAATCATTTTCATCCTATTCACCCTCATACAGCTCTATCAGGGTGAATAGGATCTCACCCGCTCCCTGCTGCCCTGTGTACAGTGCTCACAGCAGCAGGGAGCTGACCAAGGCAGCCAGGACTTCAGGAGCGTCCTGGTTGCCATGGTAACCCGATCTGAGCCGTAGCATTACACTGCTGGGGCTCCGATCACTGCCACTGCCACCAATGAGGAGGAGGAGGTGAGGGGACCCTGTGGCCACTGCCACCAATGATTTTATTACTGGGGGAGGGAGGAAGGGGGGATGGGGGAGGCGCACTGGCCACCAATACCGTATTTATTACTGGGGACGGGGGCACACTGCCCACCAATGTTTTAACACTAGGGAGGGCGGAGCACTGGCCAACAATGCCTAGTAACGTTTCATATATAAATGCAGGCAGAAGACACATGCTGCCGGCACCTGCCTGTGACAGAGCGCTGCGATCAGAGGCTATTACCCTCAGGTGCTGCACCTGAGGGGTTAATCTCCCTGATCGCAGCGCCTGTCATAGGCAGGTGCCTGCAGCATGTGTCTTCTGCCGGCATTTATATGAAACGTTACTAGGCATTGGTGGCTCAGTGCGCCTGCCCCTCCTCCCGCCCCGCTCCGCCCCCTCTCCCTCTATTGGTTGCAGCACAGGGGAGGCAGAGACTGCCTCCTTCTCCCTGTGCTGCCGAGAGAGGACATGGCCGCGCTGAGAGCGGGCGCAGCCAGTTCTGCCGATACTGGGCTGTGCAGTAGCGCAGCCCAGTATCGATAAAATACTAATCCTGGTATCGAGCTCGATACTAGAGAGAATATCGATTGGGTATCGAGACTCGATACCGAAACAACCCTAATGTAAGTTTTACTCAATGATTTCATTTTTGAAACAAAAAAAATCATGTTTTAGTGTGAGAGCCATAGTTTTTTCAGTTTTTGGGCGATTATCTTGGGTAGGGTATGATTTTTGTGGGATGAGATGACGGTTTGATTGGCAATATTTTGGGGTGCGTATGACTTTTTGATCGCTTGGTATTACACTTTTTGTGATATAAGGTGACAAAAAATGGCTTTTTTTACACCGTTTTTTTTTTTTTTTTATGGTGTTCACCTGAGGGGTTAGGTCATGTGATAATTTTTATAGAGCAGGTTATTACGGACGCTAGCGATACATAATATGTATACTTTTTTATTTATGTAATTTCTACACAATAATATCACCTTTGAAACAAAAAAAAAATCATGTTTTAGTGTCTCCATATTCTGAGAGCCATAGTTTTTTCAGTTTTTGGGCGACTATCTTAGATAGGGTCTCATTTTTGTGGGATGAGATGACGGTTTGATTGGCAGTATTTTGGGGTGCGTATGACTTTTTGATCGCTTGGTATAACACTTTTTGTAATGTAAGGTGACAAAAAATGTCTTTTTTTTTACACCATTTTTTTAGTAGTTTCCAAAATAGTGTCACTTTTTGGGGGATTCCATTGTAGGGGTACCTCAAGGTCTCTTCAAATGCAACATGGCATATGACAACCATTCAGCAAAATCTGCCCTTCAAAAGCCATATGACGCTCCTTTCCTTCTGAGCGCTGCCATTTTCCCATACAGCAGTGTATGATCACATACAGTATGCCTTCCATTCAGTCACTGTCAGGCATTTTGGGCAGACATCATACCGCAGCATGCTGCGGTATTATGTCCATCAAAATGCCTGATCAGTCGCCGGAATGCCGGATCCGGCACTAATTCCCATTAACTTGCATTAGTCATTGCAAAACAACTGAAGGACGGAAAACTGTGAAAAAGACTGCAAGATGGATCCGTCCATCCGCATGACAAGCGGAGAGACGGATCTGTTCTTGCAATGCATTTGTAGACGGATCTGCACACGGATCCGTCTACAAATGCTGTCAGTGTCACACTGAGCGGCGGATCCAGCTGGCAGCTCCGACAACCGAACTGCCTGCCGGATCACACTAACGCTAGTGTGAAAGTACCCTTAGGTAGGATGGAATTGTGCCCTCTGGACATGCACCTACAGTATCAAGTTGTTAAACAATCCATTTGGACTATATCTGCTCTAGGGTTGTTTCGGGTATCGAAGTTTCGATACCCAATCGATACTTCTCTCTGGTATTGAGCTCGATACCAGGATTAGTATTTTATTGATACTGGGCTGCACAGCCCAGCATCAGAGAACGTAGCTGCGCCGCTCTCAGCGCGCCATGCTTCTCCTCGGCAGCACAGGGAGAAGGAGGCAGTCTCTCCTCCCCCTGTGCTGCCGCTGGAACCAATAGAGGGGCGGAGCAGGGGGTAGCTGGCCAGCAATGCCTAGTAACGTTTCATATATAAATGGACGCAGTAGACACACGCTGCCGGCACCTGCCTGTGACCCAGCACTGCGATCAGAGGCAATTAACCCCCGCAACTGAGGGGTTAATTGCCGCGGATCGCTGCGCTCAGTCACAGGCAGGTACCGGCAGCGTTTGTCTTCTTCCTGCATTTATATATGAAACGTTACTAGGCATTGCCCCCCCGTTCCCTGTATTAAAACATTGGTGGCCAGTGTGGCCCCCCCCTGTCCCCAGTATTAAATACATTATTGGTGGCCAGTGCACCCCCCCATCCTCCATTCCTCCCTCCCCCCAGTATTAAAAGCATTGGTGGCAGTGTCCATAGGGTCCCCTCCTCATTGGTGGCAGTGGCAGTGATCGGAGCCCCAGCAGTGTAATGCTGCGGCTCCGATCAGTTACCATGACAACCAGGAAGCTTCTGAAGTCCTGGCTGCTTTAGTCAGTTCCCTGCTGCTGTGTGCAGAGAGCACAGGGCAGCAGGGAGAGGGTGAGATCCTATTCACCCTGATAGAGCTCTATCAGGGTGAATAGGATGAAAATAATTCAGGTTCTGGCCCTAAGGGGGATATAGTTAATAAATAAACTGTAAAAGAAAAAAAAAGTTAACAAAGTACACCAAAATATTAATTATAAATCACCCCTTTCCCAATTTTACATATAAAATATAAACAATACATAAATAAAATATTACATATCGCGCGTCTCAAAAGTCCAAACTATTAAAAATCCACTTTTATGCGGTGAACGCCATAAAAAATAATGCACGATTCGCCATTTTCTTTTAGTCGCCACAAAAAGTAAAAGTAGGGTAGGACTGTTATATTATGAGCCGGCGGTTCCATAAAATGCGGAATGCACGCGGATTTTTTTGGCGTTTTTAATTTTTTTTGCATGGTATCCAGTATCGCAATACTTTTTTATGGTATCGATACCGAATCAAAATTTTGGTACCGAAACAACTCTAATCTGCTCCTAGGAGAGCTGAGCAACAGTTAAAATAGCCTTGAATATAGCTCTGTCATAGGATGTAGCTAAGCTTTCCTTGACTCTCCACATACTTCTATCATATAACACACAGAAAACACATTAGTTGAGAGAAAAATATTTATTTTTAACGTTGTTTTTTTATTAAAGGTTAACCCGTGAATGTTAGAAAACTCTCAGCTGATATGTTCATGGTATCTCCAGCCGTGCAGATCTTATGTGCTTGATTACTGTTAGTTCTTATGATGATTCAGATGATGGAATTCTGATGAAGATGGCAATTCCAATATTATCAAGAAATACTGTTGTAATTACTTGATGTTAAGTCCTTATTCCAATGTCTTGATCTTGAAGCAGCAGAAAATTGCCCTAAGAAATCTTGATTTTTGAGCCTCTGCTTCCGTGTTGTTGATGTTCCTCCTGAGACATTTCGGAATCCACCACTTTCTTTTCTCATATATATTTTCACTTCCCTCCTCTTCCTCCTTGATTTTATCTAGCTCTAAGCAATTTTGGAACCTTCTTAATCCAATCATGTGCTCTTGCTTGTCCATATCTCTCTTTTCTTTCTCGCCATCCTGCGTCCACTCTCCTTCCTCGCTCACCTCATCTTCCTCCTCAGGAATGGTCTCCAGACTGGGCCAAAAGACCTCTCTAAATTGAGAAGGCCAGAATGCTGGCTCTGCCTCCTCGACCTTCTTCCTCCATACCTCATCTGGGTAGTCCTCACGCTCCATATAGTTTTCGTTTAAACTGCTCACTGCTCCAACACTGCAAATGCTCCACTGTCAACTACAACTCTGAAGAGAACGTTGGCTCTGCAGCTCCTTATATAACGTGTCTGATGTCACAATGTCCACGCAAAGCTAACAATCATGAACATTCCATGACACCATCGGCAGCAGCAGTAATGTAAAGGAGCCAGGCAAACAGACCAAACCAATTCATTGCAGATTAATTGATCTCTAAATTATCTGCTTTAACCCTTAAGGACTCAGCCCTATTTCACCCTAAGGACTCGGCCATTTTTTGCAAATCTGACCAGTGTCACTTTATGTGGTGATAACTTTAAAATGCTTTTCTTATCCAGGCCATTCTGAGATTGTTTTTCGTCACATATTGTACTTCATGACAGTGGTAAAATGAAGTCGAAAAATTTCATTTTTATTTATAAAAAAATACAAAATGTACCAAAAAGTTGGAAAAATTAGCAATTTTCCAAGTTTTAATTTCTTTATTTCTATAATACATAGTAATACATCCAAAAATAATTATTACTTTACATTCCCCATATGTCTACTTCATGTCTAGATAATTTTGGGAATGATATTTTATTTTTGGGATGTTACAAGGCTTAGACATTTAGAAGCAAATCTTGAAATTTTTCAGAAATTTTCAAAAACCCACTTTTAAGGACCAGTTCAGGTCTGAAATCACTTTGTGAGGCTTACATAATAGAAACCACCCAAAAATGACCCCATTCTAGAAACTACACCCCTCAAGGTATTCAAAACTGATTTTCAAACTTTGTTAACCCTTTAGGTGTTCCATCAAGAATTAATGGAAAATAGAGATAAATTTTCCAAATGTCACTTTATAGGCAGATTTTTTTATAATTTTTTTCCAGTTACAAAGCAAGGGTTAACAGCCAAACAAAACTCAATAGTTATTGCCCTGATTCTGTAGTTTACAGAAACAACCCATATGTGATAGTAAACTGCTGTACAGGCACACGACAGGGCGCAGAAGGAAAGGAATGCCATACGGTTTTTGGAAGGCAGATTTTGCTGGACTAGTTTTTTGACACCATGTCCCATTTGAAGCCCCCCTGATGCACCCCTAGAAACTCAAAAAAAGTGACCCATTTTAGAAACTACGGGATAGGGTGGCAGTTTTGTTGGTACTATTTTAGGGTACATATGATTTTTGGTTGCTCTATATTACACTTTTTGTGAGGCAAGGTAACAAGAAATAGTTGTTTTGGCACCGTTTTATTTTTTGTTATTTACAACATTCATCTGACAGGTTAGATCATGTGCTATTTTTATAGAGAGAGGTTATTAAGGCCGCGGCTATACATAATATGTATACTTTTTTATTTATGTGAGTTTTACACAATGATTTCATTTTTGAAACAAAAAAATCATGTTTTAGTGTGAGAGCCATAGTTTTTTCAGTTTTTGGGCGATTATCTTGGGTAGGGTATGATTTTTTGTGGGATGAGATGACGGTTTGATTGGCAATATTTTGGGGTGCGTATGACTTTTTCATCGCTTGGTATTACACTGTTTGTGATATAAGGTGACAAAAATGGCTTTTTACACCGTTTTCTTTTTACGGTGTTCACCTGAGGGGTTAGGTCATGTGCTATTTTTATAGAGCAGGTTTTTACGTACGCAGCGATACATAATATGTATACTTTTTTATTTATGTAAGTTTTACACAATAATATCACTTTTGAAACAAAAAAGCGGTTTGATTGGCAGTATTTTGGGGTGCGTATGACTTTTTGATCGCTTGGTATAACACTTTTTGTAATGTAAGGTGACAAAAAATGTCTTTTTTACACCATTTTTTTTTTTTTTACGGTATTTACTTGAGGCGTTAGGTCATGTGATATTTTTATAGAGCAGGTTTTTACTGGCGCAGCAAAACCTAATATGTGTAGTGTATTTTATTTTTAAAATTTTATTCAGTGATATGTGTTTTTGTTTTTTTGCATTTTTTTTTTTTTACCCAGACCCACTTGGTTCTTGTAGATCCAGTGGATCTGGTGTCTGTATAATACAGTACAGTAGAGTGCCGGCAAAGGAGGATAGCCAGACATGTTCTCTCCTCCTTCACTGCCAGCAGTCGGGAAGTTTAGAAGATACTGCGGGACCTTCTGTACAATTTACACCAGTAGGAGGCTGCATCGCTGTGCGATACTGCCACCTAGTGGCTACAATAATTATCTCTTCTGAGAAACAAGAGAAATAATTATTCCTCCATCTTATCTCTGGGCGCAGGAGACTAGGGGCCCACCGAGGAATCCCCCGCCTCCCCAGTGAGCCAGTCCGAGCCTGGATACAGACCATATATGTACTGATTTTGTGGCAGATGTGCAGCACAGATGTCAGCAGTTTTTAGCAGAGTGTCGGCAATGTGCTGACACTCTGCTAAAACCACTAGCCACCAAGGAAACATTACAGGGGAGGCGCACTGCCCGCGCCGCCCGCAACCACCCTCCCTGCACCCCCGCAGCCACAATATGATTGGGGGTGCAGGGAGGTTAAAATATAACACTTGGGGAACATTTAGTCTCTGATCCCCGTGGTCACAGACCGCTGGGATCAGATATCACAGAAAGCGCTGCAAACTGTAGGTCTGAATTGACCTGCGGTTTGCTGCGATCGCCTGATACAGGGGTTCACGTGACTAACCCAGCCCCCAACCTGGCGTTGTGACAGGATGTCCGCTGAATAATTTCAGCGGACATCCTGTTCCTATTAACCCCGCCGTGCCGCACTCTCGTTTTATAGATATGACGGGGTTAAGCATAAATGTCTGGCATGAAATTTACCAAATCGTAACCTCCTAATATTGTACATAATCTACAGTATATTTAAAAGGGTTGTCCTACCATAATGACCTATTGCCTATCTACAGGATAGGTGATAAATATCAGATTGCTGGGGTCTGAGTGCTGGAACACCCACTGATCATGAAAAAAGGGGTCCTGAGACATTCAATTACATTACCGCCAATCTATATACACAAGAGTCTTAAGACCACGTTCCCTTGATCATGGAGGTCCCAGCAGTCAGACCCCCATCAATCAGACACCTATCACCTGTCGTGTCATAGCTGTTGGACCTTTTCACATTCCCTTAAAAGGTTTTCTTTGGGTGTAAAAAAATAAAAATAATTAAAAATCTGGCCCAAAATATGTGTCAAACTAAAATAGAAATGCTTGCCTGTTAAAGGGCCTGTGTCCACTTTTCTAGTTATCCTCTTTCCACAGGATTGGGAATACTAAGTGATCCGTGGGGTCTAAACGCTGGAGCTCCCACTGATCCCCTTCTTGATTGAGTGGCAGGTGGAGCATATGCCCTGACTCTCCATCCATTCTCTATGGGGTCGCTGGAGATGGCAGAGTACAGCACGGGCTATTTACAGTAGTCCAAAGAGTATAAATGGAGCAGCAGGGCATATGTGTGGCCTGCCACACCATCAAAAGGAGTGAACAGGACCCGTTCCTGGAATCACTAATCATATAGTTATGTACTATGGTGTGGGGAGTGTAGCGGACTGGACCCTGTACCAGAG
Organism: Bufotes viridis; assembly: GCA_033119425.1. Lineage (NCBI taxonomy): Eukaryota > Metazoa > Chordata > Amphibia > Anura > Bufonidae > Bufotes > Bufotes viridis. Next base: position 219,816,596 of record CM065590.1, read on the forward strand.
TCTGCCCCAGTTTCTTGGAGAGGCATGCTTGCTAGCCTCTTACCCTGCGACTATGGCCCCAATGACAGTTGGCATTCACAATGGACATTGCTGTGACCTAATCAACAGTCACAATGGACATTACCTGTGACCTAATCATCATTCACAATGGACATTACCTGTGACCTAATCACCATTCACAATGGACATCGCCTGTGACCTAATCATCATTCACAATGGACATTGCTGTGACCTAATCACCATTCACAATGGACATTACCTGTGACCTAATCAATATTCACAATGGACATTGCTGTGACCTAATCAGCACCCACAATGGACCAGCCATGTGGGATTGTGATATATCTGGCTGTATGTTGATTGGTCGCTGTATTTTGTGTGGGAGTGTCTGTGTTTATTGTACGGATTGATTGGTTGTATTTCAAACCCCTGTGGGCCGTACTATGTTTGTGGAGTATAAATAAAAGAGGCTGTATGCCCCAGGAGAGAGTGCCTGCTTGACCCTCAAAACGAAGTGTCGTCTCGTTATTGGGGGGGATTTGACTGTATGCTGATTGCCAGGAGTGTAAGCTCTTCATATTGCTTTTCCTGTTCGGCTGCTTCCAGGGTTCGTGCGTCTCTTGTTCGGAAGTTGGTGAATTCGTGTGGTTTGCAGTTCGGGAAGTTGGTGATTGCAGTAGCTGCTGGTCAATCTGGAAAAGGGAATATCGCCTAAACGGAGTTGTGTGCGTAACGGTCGGTTACATTTGGTGGCAGGCGGCGGGATCATTTCCACAGCCCAGAAGGACATCTACAGGGCAACACCATTCCTTGGATTACAAAGTGAGGGCAACGTTAGTACCCGTACAGCGCCCTATCTACAAAAGAAAGAACTTCAGGAGAACAAGCATGGCACCCAGCTACACGCAGGAGGAATTTGACAGAGAGCTGAGATCACGGCTGATTTTCTTCGACCCAACCCCCGGAGAAATCTGTGCAGTTCGTGAGGAGGATAACAGCAGAGTACCTGCAGTTCATGGCAGATGGTATCGTCCGCCCTCCCCAGCGGCTGAGTGCGCTCCGGAGAGCTGAAGGTGCCGTCCTTCCTCCCCAGCGGCTGTGTGTATCCCAGGGAGCTGAAGGTGCCGTCCTTCCTCCCCAGCGGCAGTGTGTACCCCCGTGAGCTGAAGGTGCCGTCCTTCCTCCACAGCGGCAGTGTGTACCCCAGGGAGCTGAAGGTGTCGTCCTTCCTCCCCAGCGGCAGTGTGTACCCCAGGGAGCTGAAGGTGCCGTCCTTCCTCCCCAGCGGCAGTGTGTACCCCAGGGAGCTGAAGGTGTCATCCTTCCCCCAGCGGCCGTGTGTACCCCCGGGAGCTGAAGGTGCCGTCCTTCCTCCACAGCGGCAGTGTGTACCCCAGGGAGCTGAAGGTGTCGTCCTTCCTCCCCAGCGGCAGGGTGTATCCCAGGGAGCTGAAGGTGCCGTCCTCCCTCCCCAGCGGCTGTGTGTACCCCAGGGAGCTGAAGGTGCCGTCCTTCCTCCCCAGCGGCAGTGTCTACCCCCGGGAGCTGAAGGTGTCATCCTTCCTCCCCAGCGGCAGTGTCTACCCCCGGGAGGCGGAAGGTGTTTCCCTTCCTCCCCAGCGACAGTGTGTACCCCAGGGAGCTAAAGGTGTCATCCTTCCTCCCCAGCTGCAGTGTGTACCCCAGCAGCAGGACAAAATATTGAAAGGGGAGACAGTTGGTCCCCCCTCCACCAGCAGAGAGAGGGTCAGGGAGAGGAGCCTGCTACCCGCTCTCCCCAGCGGCAGTCTACAGTTCAGAGAGAGGGGCTTGTTACACCCTCTCTCCAGCGGCAGCCTAACCCACCAAGGGGAGATGTTACGCCCCCCAACGGTGCAGATGGGACCGTGGTCTCTGCACTTGCAGCACAAGGGGCAAGGATGGTCGGTCCTGTCCGCCAGCCACAGAGCGGTTTATCCAGAGGGGAGACAGTCGGTCTCCTCCCCACAACCAGGCTCCCACCAGGCTACTTCCGTGGTAGCGCTGGCCCCAGGGCAGAGTACCGCCGGTCTCTGCCCACTCAGCAACCCACCTAGGCAGTCTACCAGTCCCCCGCACAGCCGTAGTGAGGCACCTGGACATGGACAAGTTGCTACTTTATCCAGGTGTAGTAACCATTTATTGTGGGTGGGCTGTACTGCTGTTTGTGCTTCGTGGGTGGGTTGTTGGACTAACCAGGGCACTGACCGGCAGGAGGTCAGATACCCTGTTAGTCTCTTTGGTAAAGGGGAGAAATGTAGCGGACTGGACCCTGTACCAGAGTCTGCCCCAGTTTCTTGGAGAGGCATGCTTGCTAGCCTCTTACCCTGCGACTATGGCCCCAATGACAGTTGGCATTCACAATGGACATTGCTGTGACCTAATCAACAGTCACAATGGACATTACCTGTGACCTAATCATCATTCACAATGGACATTACCTGTGACCTAATCACCATTCACAATGGACATCGCTCTGTGACCTAATCATCATTCACAATGGACATTGCTGTGACCTAATCACCATTCACAATGGACATTACCTGTGACCTAATCAATATTCACAATGGACATTGCTGTGACCTAATCAGCACCCACAATGGACCAGCCATGTGGGATTGTGATATATCTGGCTGTATGTTGATTGGTCGCTGTATTTTGTGTGGGAGTGTCTGTGTTTATTGTACGGATTGATTGGTTGTATTTCAAACCCCTGTGGGCCGTACTATGTTTGTGGAGTATAAATAAAAGAGGCTGTATGCCCCAGGAGAGAGTGCCTGCTTGACCCTCAAAACGAAGTGTCGTCTCGTTATTGGGGGATTTGACTGTATGCTGATTGCCAGGAGTGTAAGCTCTTCATATTGCTTTTCCTGTTCGGCTGCTTCCAGGGTTCGTGCGCCTCTTGTTCGGAAGTTGGTGAATTCGTGTGGTTTGCAGTTCGGGAAGTTGGTGATTGCAGTAGCTGCTGGTCAATCTGGAAAAGGAATATCGCCTAAACGGAGTTGTGTGCGTAACGGTCGGTTACAGGGAGGATAACTTGAAAACCTGGACAACCCCTTTAAACCCTCCACCACTCCACCAGCACCTCTTTACATGACAGCAGTGATGCCTGTAAATACGGAATATCATCAATACCACCATGTAAACAATTTGTGTTAATAGTGTAAAATGTGACGCACTGTGCAAAATTTTTCAGTCATAAGTCCAACCCCTTTGCAGGTCATAACCTTTAACAAAGCCCAAGCAAAGGTGCTAGAGGAGCAATGTAAGCAAAGGGCACAAATGGAGGGTCATAACTGAAGCAGGGTAATAGTGTGGATCCTCGAGCAGGAGTAACTGTAGAAGAGACAATATTAGCGGTGCATTTAGAGTGGGGGCATCTGGAACTGGGGCACTAATGGGGGTACACCTAAAGCAAAGGCATTAGGGTCGCCTGAGGCAGGGTAATAGTGGTGATCCTGGAGCAGAGGTGTTAGGGGGCAACTGGAAAAGATGCAATATTAGGGGTGCATTTAGAGTGGGGGCATCTGGGGCACTTATGTGGGTGTACCTAAAGCAGAGGGATTGGGGGACCTAGGGCAGAGTCCCCCCAATGCCACTCTGAACTCTGTAGAGAGCAGCACACATACACAGATCTCTTTCTGCTATAAACAAATCCACTATTTTCCCATTACAGTTTTCTACAGCTCACTACTGTCACACACCTGAGAAATCAGCCCAGCACCGCAGGGAAGTCCATCACTCCATCAGCCAGTTTTCTCACAGCAGAGAGGGCAGGAGGATAGCCAGACATGTTCTCTCCTCCTTTACTGCCAGCAGCCGGGAAGTTTAGAAGATACTGCGGGGCCTTCTGTACAATTTACACCAGTAGGAGGCTGCATCGCTGTGCGATACTGCCACCTAATGGCTACAATAATTATCTCTTCTGAGAAACAAGAGAAATAATTATTCCTCCATCTTATCTCTGGGCGCAGGAGACTAGGGGCCCACCGAGGAATCCCCCGCCTCCCCAGTGAGCCAGTCCGAGGCCTGGATACAGACCATATATGTACTGATTTTGTGGCAGATATGACTGATAACAGGCACCTGTATCAGTCTGTGTTCCTATTGACCTGGTGTATGAAGAGGGTTTCTTCACTCAGGTCCAATATACTACAAATTTTATAACTGGATTTTGTGGGTGGAAAATCTGAAGCATATCACAGTATCAGCAAAGAAGATGTCAGTTCATCTCTCAGGTAGTAGTACACTTAAAGGGCATTTGTCAGCACGATCTACCTAATAAACCAGGCATATTGCCTGGTAAGGTTGATCGTTCTCAGTAAAATTATATATTTATTTTTCCTTAAGGTGAATAGTTGCTGAAATATATAGAATTGTTTTATATTAATGCAAATTTCCTATTTGGAGCACTGAGGGGTTAGCCGTAGCACTAGGAGCACCAGTAGGTCAATACCTCTGTCCTCTGTACACTCGTCCCTTGTCTTTGATTGACAAGGAGAGCCTGAGACAACCCCATAACCCTAATGAAAATACAGTACTTATCATGCTTGTGTCATGTGATGTAGTTCCTGCTATTATATAGAGTTTTTCTATTTTAATAGATCTAAAAAACGATATAATGTTTTTTCTTTTAGATCTCACATTATCAGATTTTATTTGTATCCACTTTTTCAATCACTACAACCTGTCTTATATGGTTTGGATGTAAACTTGCAATTAATCCAACAGCAATAAATGTAAGTAGCAATTAGATTTATAACCATCACCCATTGCTGGAAAAGTAAGTTTATTGTACGGTTACATATAGGGATAAGAGGTAACCATTTTCCAAGAATTGTAGTAATTAAAAAATATATTGCATAAAACATAATTCTTTTTCTAGCTGTCCCGAAATTAGTGCAACCAAAAGTGGCCAAAACTACAGTAAAACCTCCTTAATCTTGTATCAGTTGCAAATGATGTGTGTTGGGTGATGAGATACAGCAATTTGTAACTAGGGTTTATTCCTTAACTTGCTCTTAAAGGGCATCCTAGTTAGATTAAGTTATCCCCTATCTACAGGATAGGAGATAACTATTAGATCGGTGGGAGTCGTACTGCTGGGACCTCCACTGATCACGACACCCCTGTGGATGGCTTAATCTAAATAGAATATCTCCTATTAAGAGCTCTTAATAAATTGTGTAATTGTCTCATCCTTTTCACCTGCCTTATCTGAATGTTGATTTTCTTTATAGATAAATTTCAATTTGATTCTTCTTATTCTCATGGAAATTTTTATGGCAACAACAGTGATTGTTTCTGCACGATCAAGTGTAGACTGTTGCCTGGTTAAACGAGTAAGTACCTTTTTTATTATTATAGAAAACATTCAACATTGTTATTCGGTAGCGCACAGTAGGCCAATGCCCAATGACGTACATGTATGTCATATGGTAGGTCCCAAGGAAATGTGTGGATGTTACTCAGATGACATCTGCCTGCAGCAGAATTTGAGACAGTGCCGATTCCACAGGTTTAAACCCTCAGATGCTGTGGTCAGTAGCGACAGCGGCATCTGTGTGGTTAGATGGAGTGGGCTTCCATCATCTCCCACTCGCACGAGAGGCAGTTTTATAGGAAAATTGAACTAAAAGTATTTTTTTTTATTTTTTGCAAAGTAAAACTATTTTGCATGGAAAAAAGTGTTTTTACATTTTGAGAACCCTACTTTTCTTTATTCCTTTTTTTTTAAATTTCTCAACATAACCAGATGAGTGTGTGTTTGTGTGTTGCAGGAACTTTATTTTCCAGTTGTCCTCTGGATAGGTCATCAGCATCTATTTGGTGAGAGTAGGACACCTGGGACCCCCGCCGATCAGCTTTTTGAGAAAGCCCCACGCTCTTGTGAGCACTGCATCCTTTTCACTGCCTATCCTAGGCCAGTGACATCACGACCATTGGTCATGTGAATGGGGCTGAGCTGCACCTAGGCCACGTTACCAATAGTCGTGACATCACTGGTCTAGGTTAAAGAGGACCTTTCATGGGTCCAGACATTATGAAATAACTAGCAGGTTATATAGGGCACTGTGCACAGATGTAATATTGCTTACTAGTTTGTCTGGGCGCCACTCCGTTTGCCCGCTGTGACCCCCTGCAGTTTTCCCGGCTGGTATGCTAATGAATAGCATCAGTAAAGGGAGGAGGAGACTGCCCTGTTTCTCAATGGGCATCTAATTCTCCCTGGCTGTAGCGTGGTCCAATCGCAGCGGAAAGCGTTACAGCCAGGGAGAAAAAAACTTCACCTTCTCCCTGGCTGTGAGGCTCTCTGCTGTGATGATTGGACCATGCTACAGCCAGGGAGAAGGAGACGCCCATTGAGAAACAGGGCAGTGTTCTCCTCCCTGTACCGATGCTATTCATTAGCATACCTGCAGGGGAGAACAGCAGGCAAACGGAGTGACGTCCAGACAAACTAGTAAGCAATATTACATCCATGCACAGTGCCCTATATGACCTGCTAGTTATTTCATAATGTCTGGACCCATGAAAAGTCCTCTTTAAGCAGGAAGAAGGCCAAAGCACTCACAGGAGCACCGGGGCTTTCTCAAACAGCCGATCAGCTAGGTTGCTGGGTGTCGGACTTACACCAATCAGATGATGATGACCTATCCAGAGGATAAGTCATCAGTTACAGAGTCAGATAACCCCTTTAATTTTTATTTTCAGTGGTATTAACAGGGGATAAATAACAAGTCTAACTATGTTTTTTGGGATTTACTATTTTTTGATTTAGTGGATTTGAAAGGATTTTTTTTTCAAGGAGTAGGAGTAGTAGATAATATATGTTGTATTTTTTTAACTCCCACTGTAGATCTTAAATCTGCAATCCTCTAATAGGCACATACTCATGGCAGATGACAAATTAAATGATCACACCACAGTGGAAAAATACAAAAAACATATAGATATTATAGGGTACATCCTGACACATGACTTGGCCTGTATATAAATTTTAAAAAAAGATGGAATTACTGTTGTTTTTTTGCATTTCACCATACTTAACTAAAAATTAACTGCTGCCATACAGTAGTATGACTCATCAGAAAGAATAAGACATCAAAGTGCAACATAGCTTTAAAAAAAAGTTATGGCTGACAGAATGCAATGAGGCAAAAAGGACCTGTCACCATGTTAATAAATGTGAATCAAGTACGTGCCCGAATTCTGATGAGTTCTATAATTTTTCTCTAGCCCTACCCTTCCATGTTCCTGAGAGCCAAGCCCCAATAATTTTGTTGCCTAGTTTGTAAATCCTTCACTGGTTTGTCAAGGGGGCAGCTACCCGAAGGGGGTGTAATCTTCTTCCCGTCTGATGCTTTCCAGTCACCACGGATAGTGTCAGAGTGGCTATCTGGGTGAGATCTTGAAATTACACTCACAGCTTTGTATATTTTATAGCTTATTAATTAATTTTAAAGTCCTGACTGGCCACTTTAATAACATTTGGACATTATGTTATGTTTTCTACTTATAGTGATGTCGAAATACCTTATATTCCCTAGGGTACTGCCTGCGGAAGTTCAAGCAGTCTACACAATGTCCAGTTCCCTATTCGAACAATTAAGTCCTACTCTGTAAGAAAGATTTATGAATGTTTTGTATGATATTCATTGGTGGAAAATATCTATTTTTTGTTCTTGATTTTATTATAAATAAAGCACACAGTTTTGTTGGGGGTTTGATCAGCTGTTTGAGAAGGCACTGGTGCTTGCGGTAGCTCTGTGGCATTCTCTCTGCTTATCAAGCACAGTGCCGTACATTGTATAGCAGTTGTGCTTGGTATCGCAGCCTGGCCCCATTCATTCTAATGGGCCTGAGCCGTGTCTTTTCCATGTGACCGATGAACATGATGTCACACTGCCTAGGAAAAGCTGGAGGAAGCCAAACGCCACTGCAAGCGCCTCTACCTTTTCAAACAACGGACTGGCGGGGTCCGGGTATCGGACTCCCATTGATCAGTAAACAAACACTTGGAAAACACCTCTCAATTAAAATGATCTACTTTCCTACATTATATATTTTAGTTGGAACATGTGTATATAAAACATGCACAATTTTGTTCACATATTTATATATTGAATTGAAGTTGTTTGTATATTTTTCCCATTTTATGAACAGAATAAGTGGTGTCTGACTCCTGTTCAGATTTTACCTATTCTTTTATGTTTTCCAGATCATTGAAATGGTTGTTGGGATTTCTGCTGTGTTTGGAGGGGTTATTGCATTACACATCGATGCCTTAATGTATAGTCCTTACTTATATATTTCCATTTTTGGGTACTAGCAGCTGTGAGTATGTTATTACTGCTCTTGTTATTTTATTATGTAGTCATCCTTTCTTTTATATACACACTTCTATAGTAAAATGTCTTTAATCCTACATCCTCTAGACCACTTGGGTGTTTACTGGGAATAGTGAACCATAAAACATGTACATATATAGTTCTTCCTATCTTCCTATTCTTGGTGTGGGAGGATGATACACCGTTCAAGGTCCTCATCCCCTTGGTCTCTTTGCTGCTAAATAGGTAGGTAGCACAATGGCACATTTGCGCTTCAATGTGCTTTCACCTTTCACCAATATGTCTGTCCAATTGTCCCACCTCATTTAAACATGATCATATGCGATTTTGAGCCTCTGAAGATCTAAGGTTGAGGACCCTGGAAAATTTGGTCCTTGCCCAAGGGCTACCCTGTGGTCTCTGTCGTTTACGTTAGGTCATTGGATTGCAAGCTTCCTGAGATCTGCTTGCACAGATGAGACTTAAGAAGGGTTATTTCAGGGTGGACTGGGAACTTAAAGTGGAGCTGGAAAAAACTAAAAGTGCCTCCATGTTGTTTGCTGGATCGAAATTGACAAAAGGCAGGGCCAACACAAGTAGATGGGGCCAACACTAAGAGGTGGGTCAGCAATACTATAGTGCAGCACAAAATACTGTCCCAGCAGAACTAAATACCACAGTGCAGCACAATATACTGCAGCAGAAGCTGTCCTGTGGCCATCAATAGCTGTAAATACTGTCCCAGCAGAATCAGATACCACAATGCAGCAGAATATACTGGTAGCAGAAGCTGTCCTGTGGCCATCAATCGCTGCAAATACTGTCCCAGCAGAACCAGATACCACAGTGCAGCAGAATATACTGCAGCAGAAGCTGTCCTGTGGCCATCAATCGCTGCAAATACTGTCTCAGCAGAACCAAATAGCACAGTGCAGCAGAATATACTGCAGCAGAAGCTGTCCTGTGGCCATCGATCGCTGCAAATACTGTCACAGCAGAACCAAATAGCACAGTGCAGCAGAATATACTGCAGCAGAAGCTGTCCTGTGGCCATCAATAGCTGCAAATACTGTCTCAGCAGAACTTAAAGGGAACCTGTCACTTCAATAAACTGTCCCAAGCTGCCGGCAGCACCATAGAGTATCCAGCATCGTGTTTCTAATAATCCTTTTGTTTCAGCTGTCTGATCCGGTAAAGCGAGCGAAAATGATCTTTTATTCCCTGCAGGCGCACACCTCGAGTCAGGCTTGAAGTCAAGGGCAGCGGCCTCCTTGCTTCAAGCCGCAGTAACCACGCCCCTTTTCTGCCCCTTTGCTGTGACTGACAGCGTTTATGCTCGACAGCTGGCTGACTTTACCAAACAGCCGGTTGTCAGTCACAGCGAACAGATCAAGAATTCATCCAATACATAGGCCCTGATTCATCAAGACTGGCCTTTGCTATGACGGTCTTAATGTGCCCTGAGTTTCCGGAGCCGGAATTTCCTTTTTGACAGGGTATAAATTAAATGCCTCCTCCAGTAGTCTGTGTGCCAGACTGAAATCTATTGGAAATCTGATTGCGAAGTACTAAAATGACATTGTGAACCCAGCTTTACCCCTTCCCTGGGCTAATGTATGGTTACATAAAGACAGAAATATATCTGCCTGTCTTCCTGTCTCTGCATCATGATCTTTAGATTCTTAGCTTTGAAGGGGTTATCCGGGAATTTATATCGATGACTTATCCTCTGGATAGGTCATCAATATCAGACCGGGCGAGGGTCTGACACCTGGGACCCACGTTGATCAGCTGTTAGAAAAACCATAAGCGCTGAGGCCTCTACCTAGACCATGTGAGTCACCGTAAATCAGTTGCATTGCCTAGTTGCAGCTCAGGTCCATTTAAGTCAATGGGGCTGAGCTACAATACCAAGCACAGCTGCTATGTGATGTACTGCGCTGTGCTTGGAAAGCAGCCGGGAGCTGGCTGTGCTCACCAGAGCTCTAGGGAGCATGGAAGCTCCCTGAAACAGCTGATTCGCCGGGGGATGGTTTGCTGGGACTCGGACCCGCACTGATGTGATAATGATTACCTATCCTGAGGTCATCTTTATCAATTCTTGGATAACCCCTTTAAAACTAGACCTGGGTTTAAAGGTCAGGATTAGGCAGCAGTTAAACTGTATATCTCTATCTTATTTCATGTTTCAAACATACCTATTTGTCCAAATTTATACAGTATGACGGAACATTATACCCGCTGTCAAAACAGTACAACATTTGTTAAAGCTGCCTTTGCTCTACCGCTCCAAATTGTTGTAATCCTAGGATTTTACATGCATGGAAAAAACAACACTGACACCAGGCAAGGGTCAAAGCAGTTCTCGTTTTATTACAGGAAATAAAGCAGTATATATGTACATCAGAGGGTCATCCCCCTGAGGCTCGTGTTATTGTTCCATTGACTAGAATACAAAAATAAAAGACGAGATAACACTTGGCATCTGCGCATTGTGCATTATTTTACTAACTTTGGTATGCAGACTATGTAAACATCTAGGTGCCAGCACAATATTGTAATGGCTTTACATTAACATCAGTACAGCATACGTCATATATGACACATCAGGGAGGAGGGTCCTCTTGGATAGGGTGAAGCCTTTGTGCTTTGGTCCCAACTTGAGTGAATAAAGTGTTGTCTGAGAGCTAGAGGATATGGGGGCCATTTTAGTTGATCAAGAATGATATCCACATCTTTATCACATTGGATAAAGGAAAGGTTCTGACTACACTAAGAAAGTGTTCATAGAAGAAATTGGAAAAATCCTATAGTTAAGTTTCAAAGACAAAACACGTTTATTACATACTTTCTCTATTACATATCTTTTCTCTTACAATACTTTGTGCTTGTATAAGTATTCAAAATTGAGGAAAAGAGTCTACACTGTTAAGCATCTTTTATATATGTGGTGTGCTAGATGTGAGAATTTGTATTGGCATTGCTTCCTGTACTTCAAAGGGAATCTGTCACCGTCATTGTTATTTAAGTAAGAAAATTACATAGTAGCACATATCACCTTGTTCAGAAATCTACCTTCCATTCAGCCAATGGTGGTTCTGATCTTCAGAAAAAGAACTTTGTTTGAAATGCAAAGTGCCCAGAGGGGCATTCATTTTGGCAGAAGGAGCCCTGGCCAACCACTTGTCAGTGCCCAGGCCTGCCTCTTCTTGACATTCATATGGTGGCCACTCCACCAGACGTCACATTCCAGCCCTAACTCCACCCACCTGCATATTGCGACATGCCGCCACAGCGTATGCCCAGTAAAGGAATTGAAGCTAATGCTCTCAGTGGAACGCTTAGCAGCAAACAGGCAGGAGGAGCTGGAATGTGACGGCGGAGGGGTTGTGCATATTGGAGCAGCGGGCATCATATCAAAGTTGAGAAGAGGCAGGCTTGGGTTCCATATAAAGGTTGGCGTGGGCACTGGCAAGAGGCATGCCTGGGCTCCTTCTGCCAAGATTAACGCCCCGCTGGGCACTTTGAAGTTTCATTTCCATTTCAAAAAAGTTCTTTTTCGGAAGATCAGAACCACCAATGGCTGAAAGAAAGATAGATTTGTGAACAAGGTGATGTGCTACTATGCAACTCCCTTACAAAAATAGTGATGACGTAAGTCCCTTTAAGTCTTGTGACAAACTTTTTTGGCACTAACGTTCACTTGGTTTGTGTACAACCTAATACTGTGTTCTCTTTCAGTGTTTTCCTAGTGCTATTGCCAGTCATGTTGCAGCAGAGTATCCAAGCAATTGTTTGGTAAGAATACAACAGCAGACTAAAGTTTGATATCCCGACAAATGAAGCCCACTTAAACTGGTCTTGTGCTTTGGGAAAATGTTTAATATGTTATAGTGGCATATCAAAAGTTGGTGGGGGTCTGATTGCTGATACCCCTGGGATCGCTAGAATGAGGAGAGAAGTGCTGACACAGAGCGTGCTCTCTTTCCTCACTGCAGGAGATGGAAGCAGGATGGACTCAATAGAAAGTCTATGGGCCCACCCCGATTCCGTATAAAAAGTTTTCCTGTAGTACGGTGCTGACAGTGATGGACTGGGAACTTAAAGTGGCCCTGGAAAAACAAAAAGTGGCTCCATGTTGTAAGCAGGTCCAAACTGATAGAAGGAGGGGCAACAGAAGTAGATGGGGTGAGCAATACCATAGTGCAAAATACCGTCCCATCAGAACCATATATTACAGTGCAGCACAATGTATTGCCCCAAAATCTGCCCCTTTGTGGTGTCCTTCAATAGATGCCATTTTCTGTCCTCCTTCACCAGTTGTCTCTAATTAAGATATGGAGTAGGTGGCTATGGGTTGAGGTGTGGACTACAGCAGTTAAATTCAGGAGGGCATGTGCAGTCACTGGCCAGTACCTGATTCTCACAGCTTTAATTACTGCTGAGAGCTCATTATGTACCTGGTCAGAGACTGAGAGGAGGACTTGGGCATTGGCCCACCGGGAAATTTCCTGTAAGGTCTATGGCCAATCCGCCCCTGGGTGCTGGGCTGCAGAATTGCTGGGCTGCATTCCTACCTTCCTAGCCTTATTTGCACATTTATAAGGTTCATATAAAGAACTATTTTCATTATTTTCTGGATATGCCCCTTAGAGTAAGTGAGGATCCCTTCTCTGTCTGTTGACCTGACAGTAAAAGATTGGTCTCCTGCTCCAGAGAGAGAATTCCTCAACCTTCAGCAGATAACTGTCCTGTCACTCAGACTACTTTCACACTAGCGTTAATGTTTTCTGGTATTGAGATCCGTCATAGGGTCTCAATACCGAAGAAAACGCTTCCGCTTTGTCCCCATTCATTGTCAATGGGGACAAAATGTAACAGAACAAAACGGAATATTCCAAAATGCATTATGTTCCATTCTCATACCGGAAAGCGGTTTGCTTTTCGTCCTGGGATGTGGAGCATGACCCACAATGCAAGTCCATGGGGATGGATCAGTTTTCTCTGACACAATAGAAAATTGATCCATCCCCATTGACTTTCAATGGAGTTCATGACAGATCCGTCTTGGCTATGTTAAAGATAATATAACCGGATCCGTTCATAACGGATGCAGATGGTTGTATTATCAGTAACATAAGCGTTTCTTCTAAACCCTGCTGGATCCAGCAAAAACGCTAGTGTGAAAATAGCCTTAGCTCTGTGCCTGCTGTCCACACCCTTCTTTTTGCGTCTTATCTAGGGTCATTAATCATCCAAATCCTGTTGATATGCCATAAACCTCTGATGGGTGAATGTTGAATCTGACTGTGGGAGATATGAAAAAGGGAAGCATCTTGAATAACAGTAGTCATTCTCCCAAGGGAAGTCATGCTTATTCCATGAGCTGGCATGACCACCCACCCCTACAGTGTGTCATTCTCCCAAGGGAAGTCATGCTTATTCCATGAGCTGGCATGACCACCCACCCCTACAGTGTGTCAAACAGCCAAGGGAAGTCATGCTTATTCCATTAGCTGGCATGACTACCCCTACAGTGTGTCATTCTCCCAAGGGAAGTCATGCTTATTCCATGAGCTGGCATGACCACCCACCCCTACAGTGTGTCAAACAGCCAAGGGAAGTCATGCTTATTCCATGAGCTGGCATGACCACCCACCCCTACAGTGTGTCAAACAGCCAAGAGAAGTCATGCTTATTCCATGAGCTGGCATGACCACCCACCCCTACAGTGTGTCAAACAGCCAAGAGAAGTCATGCTTATTCCATGAGCTGGCATGACCACCCACCCCTACAGTGTGTCAAACAGCCAAGAGAAGTCATGCTTATTCCATGAGCTGGCATGACCACCCACCCCTCCAGTGTGTCAAACAGCCAAGGGAAGTCATGCTTATTCCATGAGCTGGCATGACCACCCACCGCTACAGTGTGTCAAACAGCCAAGGGAAGTCATGCTTATTCCATGAGCTGGCATGACCACCCACCGCTACAGTGTGTCAAACAGCCAAGGGAAGTCACGCTTATTCCATGAGCTGGCATGACCACCCACCCCTACAGTGTGTCAAACTCTCATGTTTGCCTTACAGCCATTTCTCTCAAATCCTCCATAAACTTTCAGATATTTTTGGCAGTGGCTTATGTCCTGCTCAAAAAAGGGCTTGGTCATGTTGATTTTCAAAATGCCTGAGACCCTCCCTCCCAAAACCTGCCATCTGTGTGCATTAAATAAGTTGACTTTTGTGTGGATTCCCATAGGTGGAAGTTCTGATTGCTACAAGCAGTGTTACATCTCCGGTATTATTTACTACATCCGCCTATCTATCTGTTAATGTCGGGAGGACTATTGATTTTCTTAAAACCTACCCACTTGCTGTCGATGTAAGTGTACTATAATCTTTTTATATATATATATATATATATATATATATTCTATAAAATATTATCTACAAATATGTGTTACATGCTGTGAACTAGCTTGTGAATTTTACAAGTCATTATATAAATCATATTATCCAATGGCTATGTGTCTTCTTGGGACCAGTGACTAGTTGCCTTTATCTCTTTTAGCGTTTTCATGAGGTCTTGCTCCTACTCCTGATGCTGATCCTGCTGATACAAGCTGTGCTCACAAATGTCACCATCATTCAATGTGTACATTACAAATCTCAAACAAGATTACGGGATTCATTGTGGAATGTGTCAAATTTAGATAAGTCTGATTACAGGATTAATAAAGTAAGTTTTGGTGCACTGAAGGACACATACATCGTGCCATTCAAATGCTTCAGTGAAAACAGTGGGGAGATTTATCAAAACGAGTGTAAGGAGAACAGGCTTAGTTGCCCATAGCAACCGATCAGAGTTTACATTTCATTTTCCAGAGGAGCTCTGAAAAATGAAAGGTGGATTCTGACTGGTTGCTACGGGCAACTAAGCCTGTTCTCCTTTGCACCAGTTTTGATAAATCTCCTCCAATATGTGTGTGTGTGGTCACATATGGCCTTCTGCATGGAAAGAAAATATGCATGTAAAGTTTTTTCTTGAATAATAATACAGCCATCAGCCATAGCATTAAAGCTACCTGCCTAATACTGTATAGGCTCCCATCGTGTTGCCAAAACAGCTCTGACCCATCCAGGCATGGACTCCACAAGACCTCTGAAAGTGTCCTATGGTATCTGGCACCAAAACAGCAGCAGATCCTTTAAGTCCTGTAAGGCTACTTTCACACTGGCATTTTAGTTTTACGGTATTAGGATCTGTCATAGGGGCTCAATACCGGAATAAAACTCTTCAGTTTGTTCCCATTCATTGTCAATGGGGACAAAACTGAACTGAACAGAATGCTCCAAAATGCATTCCGTTTAGTTGCGTTCCCATACCGGGAGGGGAAACCACAACATGTTGTAGTTTGCTTTCCGTCCTGGGATGTGAAGCCCGTTTCCGTCCCCTATTGACTTTCAATGGAGTTCATGACGGATCCGTCTTGAGAATGGTAAAGATAATACAACCGGATCTATTCATGATGGATGCAGATGGTTGTATTATCAGTAACGGAAGCATTTTTGCTGAACCCTGCCGGATCCAGCAAAAACGCTTATAGTTAAAGTAGCCTAAGTTGCAAGGTGTGGTCTCCATGGATCAGATTTTTTTTACAGATATTGTATGTATTTAGATATGGGGAATTTGGAGCCAGGTAAACACCTTGAACTCTGTGTTCCTCGAACCATCTGAACATTATTGCAGTGTAACAAAATGCATTATTCTGCTGCCATCAGGGAATACTATTGACATGAATGGATGAACTTTGTCTGCGGCAATGTGCGGGTAGGGGTCTGGTTGTCCTTAGGGGCGCTTTTCATAGGTTGTACCACAAGACCTGCTGTTTTGGAGATGCCATCACTGTCTGGCTCTTGTCATAATCTCTCAGATCCTTACCCTTGCCCATTTTTATCTACTACCAACAAATTAACTTCAAGAACTGCCTGTACACTTGTTGCGTAATATATCCCACAACTTTACAGTTGCCTTTGACCTGGCATAATCAATGTTATTCACTTCACCTGTTAAGTTATGGCTGATTGCTGTATATATCATTCATTGTCTACACTGTCATACATAGTAATAGATTACTACAGTTTTTATTTCACACTGCTGGTAAGGGCTTGTTCACATGACCGTGGTTTTGGTCCGCATCTGAGCCGCATTTTTGCGGCTCGGGTGCGGGCCCATTCACTTCTATGGGATCGCAAAAGATGCGGACAGCACTCCGTGTGCTATCCGCATCCGTTGCTCCGTTCCGTGTCCCCATAAAAATTATAAGTCATGTCCTATTCTTGTCCATTTTGCGGACAAGAATAGGCATTTCTATACAGGGCCGTTCGTTCCGCAAATTGGAGAAGGCACACGGGCGGCATCCGTGTTTTGCGGATCCGCAATTTGCGGACCGCAAAACATGGCACAGTCGTGTGAACAAGCCCTATGCATGAGATTTTTCCCAGGCCTCTTTCACATGCCAGTGTATGGTCAGTGTTTGATCAGTGATTTTTATCAGTGATTGTGAGCTAAAACCAGGTGCTGGTTTCAAATCTTTCCATTATACCTTATCTCTGACCAAATTCCCCAAATTAGGGGTTATCCAATGATTTGTGTAAAAAAATTAAAATCTAATATTATATAGTATATGGCAGTCTTTTCCTAACAAACTTGAAACCAGCCCTGTACCTCACATGGATCCAGAGATCTCCTCATTCATTGCTCCATATGCTTTGCTAGATTTATTTCAAGCATGCAGCTTAGTGGATGTGCATTTTCTCAGGAGTTGTGAGCTGGTGGCATTTGAAGGACAGAACTGACCATCTCAGTGAGCAGGTCAGAGACATTAGAAAAAGAACAAACAACAGGTGGCGCTATACAGTTATGTTTTATTTGAATATTCAATAACTCAGTGCTATACCAAATTTGGCTAAAGTAAATTGCATCAGAAGCTGCATATGTAATTCCAGCTTTAGAGCGCTTTCACATATAGGTTTTTGCTGGCATTTTTCTGCACTTTTGAATTTTTTGTGGTGTTTTTTGCTCCTGCATTTTTTGGTGTGCATTTTTGCTATAAAACTGCCATCTCCAGATGTTAGCAGGTCTAGAGGAAATATAAAACGCAGGACACAGTTTTTTTTTTCTCCTGGTATTTATGTTAATTAGGTGGTGTGCACTAGATCCCACTATTTTTTCAAGGGTTTTCACATCACATGAAGAAAACGCTAGTGGGAAAGCACTGTTTTAAAAAAATTCAGGACGGAAAGTACAAGGACCAAAATAACTGTATTTACCACACAAAAAACAATACAGGCCAACAGTTTTATGTGTAGGGACCCATTTTATGTTCACACAGTTTAAAATAAGTGTCTGAATGTTCCTCAAAAACCAAATTGTTTTCCAAGTTCATTTTGGAGGCAGATTTTTGTATTAGGCCAGTGAATTTTTCTTGTGGATTTTGCTGTGTTTTCTTCACCAGAATTTGTGTGGAATCCATTTTCAATCCACCTGTCATTGTTTTCAGTGGGAAACCCACATGTAGTCAATACAGAGCATTTTTCCACATATGAAATAAAAATCTGCGTCGCCCATAAAAAAGCAATATCTTCATTCTTGATGCAGGAGGTCGTACATAAAAATTTCTAAATTTTGAAATTAATGGAAGGCCTGTAAAAGACATCAAAATATGTGCAAAAAACACTTTGATTGTAAAACTTCATAAAACACAGGGAAGAAAACACGCAGTTTTGGGGTGGATTCCGCATCTTTTCATTAGTTTTCAATAGAACTCTGCAGCAGCAAAATGTGGGTTTTGCTGTGGATTTAACCTAATGCATTGCAATGGGTAAAATCTGCGGCAGAAATCTGAAGCACAAATTGACATGCTGTGGGATTATTTGAACGAATGAGCTGCAATGTGTTGGGTCATTGAGAAATTATTGTGTGGTAGATGGGTCACTACTAGGGTTGAGCGAACTTGTATTTTAAGTTCGGCGTCCAAAGTTCGGGTTATCTTAGAATCCCGTTATGGATTCCGTTACGACGAACCATAACGGAATTTGGAATCCATAAGGGGATTCTTCAATGATCCCGAACCTTGGACGCCGAACTTAAAAAACAAGTTCAACACTAAGGACCTGGGGTGACGTCACCATCATGTGATCAGTGCAGGGGGCGTGGCTCAGTACTGGATTGGATAAGAGGTGGTAAAGGGCCTGGTATAATGATCATGTTACATGAGGGGCGGAGCTCCTGCACTCTGTGTGGAGGAGAAGAAGGAAGTAGAGCAGTGAAGGACGGACGGTTGCGCAAACTTGTTTTTTAAGTTGGGCGTTCGGGTTCATCGAAGAATCCCCAAATGGTCCATGCTAGCGGAATCCATAACGGGATTCTAAGATAACTTTAGGCACGAACTTGAAATACAAGTTTGCTCAACCCTAGTCACTACCTTCTACCCAATACTTGGTACTGTAAAGTAGGTCATTTTTATATTCCTATATTTCATGACACAGGTATATTTTATTTCTTTGGTTATTACAACAATTATTGGAGTTGTTAAATGAGATACTTTTTCTTTTACAGGTTTCCAGCAATTCCCTGAGAGACTTTGACAAAGAAAAAGCATGGAAAACTGTTATGGTGCAAATGAGCCAATAGCCTTGTCTGTGCCCCTGATTCTGAGCCGTTATCCTATGGCCTGGTTGTACTTTTGTGACTTGATGTCTAGGAGATGAGTATTTTGTATAATGAAGCCTAGACTTTCCATGAGCTAGCTCTGCTGAAGAATGTAAGCTCAAACGGGCAGGGTCCTCTCCCCATAGTTTCACGTTTATTCTATTTGTATTTTTTATATTATGTATGCGTAACCCCGTTTGATGTAAAGCGCCATGGAATTTTAAATAAGTAATATTAATAACAGCTCCCTTTTCTCTTTACATTGTATAGTTTTGTTTACTTTGTGTCTTAAAGCATCTTACATACAAGAAATAATTTTTGTTTCTTATGTATAAAATAAAATTCATATGTCCTGTATTGTATGTTTTTTGTCTTTTCTGTCCAGGTTTAAAATTAGCAGAAGTTACAAAAATTCCAATCAGCTCACCTCATGCATTTGTATTCAGCTCTGGACGCAGGGAGGAGCTAGGAATACTCCAACAAAGGCCGCTTTCACACAAGCGTTTGGAAATCCGTGTGTATTCTGCCTATGGAATACACACGGACACTGGATGATATATCACTATTCATCTGGATTTACATGCTTATTCCTTCATTCCTGCATTTTTTTATGCATTCCCATAGACTATAGTGTCCGTATTTGTAAGAAAATATGCACAAAATTTGGACATTCTGCTGGATTCAAATACTGACAGAAATTATACAGCCATATGAATAATCATATTCATTAACATCCGCAGCGGATTACAGTACATAAAATGCAAGCCATATACGTTTTGCAAATATGCTCGTGTCAAAGCGGCCAAAGAAAAAAAGTTTCTCCAGGGCTTTATTTATTCAATATGCTTAAAAACCTCTTCAAAAATCTAATAAAAAGAGATACCTGTGCACTTCAAACGAGGAGTCATTCTAAGTCGTGGCGTATGTCTCCATATAATACACAGCAATGTACAACCAAACTTGGCTACCACAGGTTACATGATTGCTTTCACAAGATTAACCTAAAACAATCCGGAACAGACCAATGTTGGGCTGGGATAACAATGTCATTACTATGGCCTCATGAATAAATCGAATAGGTAGCACCACGATAGAGAAATCTATGTGATAGAGAATATTACAAATATTCAATACAAATACATGAAATCACACCTTAAATTCATTCCTTGGGGAAAGACCTTGTATTTAGGTATAATCCCTAGCCCAAAATAAGTAGCAAGACTCCTTTTTGTAACTTTTTAAATGCCTGTGCAAAAATATTTTGTCTTATGGATGTTTTTATGCCGTTCTTGCCACTTGGGAGTTCAGGAGGATGGAACCGGCCCTGGCAAATTTACTAACGTTTATGCCCGGAAACAGACATAAAGTAGTTTTTTACTCCAGATGCATGGATTGCTGTAGATTTTTATCAAAAAAGTGACCGTATGAAAAAACCGTATCAACCGTATCAAAAGACCGTATCAAAAAAGTGGCCCAGAATGTATTGATAATAAAGAAAAATAATAGCCATAGGCTATGATGATTCTGTTTTTGGCCTAATTTTTTAAGACCTAACTTTTATTATCTCTTCTCTTAAAATCCAAAAGAAAAGAAAAATAAATACTTTTAAAAAAGAATGACTGCATTAGTGTAGTATTTTGTAATTATCATATATTATTCAGATGCTGATACTAATTCCACTGTTTTTTGGCAGTAGATGTGTTAGTTTTCACACTATGGCTACTTTCACACTTGCGTTGGTGCGGATCCGTTTATTTGCACAGACGGATCCACACCTATAATGCAAAGTTTGTATCTGTTCAGAACGGATCCGTTTGCATTTGTTTTAAAGAAAGTCCAAAACGGATCAGTTTTGAATTACATTGAAAGTCAATGGGGAACGGATTCGTTTTCAAATGCACCATATTGTGTCATTAAAAACAGACCCGTCCCCATTGACTTACATTGTAATTAAAAACGGATGCGTTAGGCTCCGCCTCTTCAGACGGACACCAAAATGCTGTGTTTTGGTGTCCGTCTCCAAACGGGAATAGAGGCGGAACGGAGTCTAACTGATGCATTCTGAACGGATCCTTATCCATTCAGAATGCATTGGGGCTTAACTGATCCGTTTTGGACCGCTTGAGAGAGCCCTGAAACGGATCTCACAAACGGAATCCAAAACGCTAGTGTGAAAGTACCCTATCTCTGCCTATTTGAACCGCAACTTGTATCTTTTCACTTTACTTGTTTATAGTCTCCATAGAAGCCATTTATTGCAGAGTAGCTAATAAGTTACTTATATTTACTCTGATACAAATTACCTTATCTCAGGTCTATTACAAACATTTAAAACTTGTCTGCCCCAGCGCTATTTCCTTTTACTGGGGCTCTGTTTTTGCGTAGGCTACTTTCACACTTGTGTTTTTGTGCGGATCCGTCATGGACAGATCCGTTCAGATAATACATCCGTCTGCATCCGTTCAGAACGGATCCGTTTGTATTATTTTTAACATAGCCAAGACAGATCTGTCATGAACACCATTGAAAGACAATGGAGGACGGATCCGTTTTCTATTGTGCCAGATTTTGTCAGTGAAAACGGATCTGTCCCCATTGACTTACATTGTGTGCCCGGACGGATCTGTTTGGCTCAGTTTCATCAGTCGGACATCCAAATGCTGCAATCAGCGTTTTGGTGTCCGCCTCCAGAGTGGAATGGTGACTTAACGGAGGCAAACTGATACATTCTGAGCGGATCCTTCTCCATTCAGAATGCATTAGGGTAAAACTGATCCGTTTTGGACCGCTTGTGAGAGCTCTGAACGGATCTCACAAACGGAAAGCCAAAACGCGAGTGTGAAAGTAGACTAAATCTTAGTGCTGTATCCTTTGCTACAATAGGAGTGTAGGGCTTCCTGATCAGCTCAGCTCTTATTGGCCGTTAGCATATGTTTATCTTGCGGCTGTTTTCCTCTCTATTAGTCTGTATATACAATGTCTTTCATATTTTCCCTTCCTAGATCAGTTTTACCGGGACGCCTGCAGTGCGCCTTGCCAATCCACACACTAAATGCTGTAGTTTAGTTTGAAAATGGAGAGAATGGAGCTCCCCGTACGGTGTTCATTTTAGGACATGGTCAGATATCATAGTCAACTATCAAAATAATGCCAGTGTGACACCTGACAAATGACCCTGACGCCTGACCCTGACAACTGAGTTTGAATTATGCTCTTCATAGGTCAAAGTGAGAATGAGTTATAGATATTCTATGTATTTGTATGCAAAATCAAATAGATGAATAACATCCCAGCCTGTCACTAAGCAAGCTTGTAGCTCAGTTGTAGTGTACTTGTCTTGAGTCCAGTGGGCCTGTGTTCAAGACCCCTTTCAGCCTTTAATTTAAAATTTTATTAAGCCCTAGATTTGAGCCAAATTCAAGTCATGTGTGACGCTGACGTCTGACTACTGACCTAAGTCAGGCGTCAGCCTCGCTCCTAATTTTAGGTTCTTTCTACTTTCCATATGCTGAATGGCATAGATGAATAAAATGCCATGTTTACACTAACCAAGCTTATAGCTGGGGGATAGTGCACTTGTCTTGAGGTCAGTTGGCCTGTGTTCAAGATCCATTTCAGCCTTTAAAAAGTTTAGCATTTTATTAAGCCCTAGATCTGAGGCAAATTCAAGTCATGTATGACGCTGATATGTGACTACTGACCTAAGTCAGGCGTCAGCCTCGCTTCTAATTTTTCTATGTGATTTTGCATACAAATACATAGTATATCTATAACTCATTCTCACTTTGACCCTGACCTATGAAGAGCATAATTCAAACTCAGTTGTCAGGGTCAGGTGTCAGAGTCAGGTGTCAGGGTCAGGTGTCACACTGGCATTATTTTGATAGTTGACTATGATATCTGACCATGTCCTAAAATGAACACCGTACTCCCGACATGTTTCGCCACTTATGTGGCGTCCTCAGGGGTATTGGAACTTCTAACACGAGGGTCCTGTGTGTTACAGTTTTACAGGGGGGATTTCTCTGCCTCTTTCTTAAGCAGCCACTTGCGGACGCCTGATCTCTCTACTGACAGTGACAGGAATAGACATAGTGTATTCCCCGTCCAATTGGAGGCGGTGTTCATTTCTTTTGTTGCCCTATT
This sequence comes from Bufotes viridis, assembly GCA_033119425.1. Taxonomy (NCBI): domain Eukaryota; kingdom Metazoa; phylum Chordata; class Amphibia; order Anura; family Bufonidae; genus Bufotes; species Bufotes viridis. Next base: position 219,839,800 of record CM065590.1, read on the forward strand.
CAATGTCTTACCTGGTGCTTGCGTTAGAAACTTGGAAAAACAATCGCTCTTCCCTCTATCCATTGCGCATAAGTTTGGTCTTTATCATTTTTCTTTCTCTGAGTTTCTAATTTCCTTGCACATGTCATGACACTTAGTCATTTTAACATTATTCCTGGGATCTTGTCTATAGCTATATATGTAAAACCCAGAATGGTTATTGGTTATTTTTTGAAAGGCTAATTAGCCCTAAGTCCTATTATCTGTCTGTATTATATATTTTATACTAATCTTGAGTGTAAATGTAGCCTAGACATACTAAAGTTGCACCACATTTATCAAAATTTTTGTCTAATATTTTACCACCTATTAGTTTGCTTACTTTGCCAGGAATTTTGGCCCACAATCACTGAAGCCAGGCCTCTTCACAGATGCAAAAGCCATGCAATTCTTGAAAAGAGTCTAATACACATACTACATGTGATGCAGAGCATGTATGCCAGTTTTTGACACAAACTAAGCCAAAATTCTGATATGCGTATCTTAGAGACTCTCAGCTATAGTTTATGGCAAGTAGTTCCTGGGCCTGCTTGAGTGTGGATTACATAGGCAGTTGGTACTGGACTGAGATTACCTTTTGTTGCAAATGTCACATAAAAGAAATTTCATGAGGGTGAAAGTATTAACATAAATACGTCAAAGGGGTTGTGCCATAAACTACTTTTACTCTAAACTGTATTTTAATTGATTACTCTAGGATTGCTCCTTGGATTGTGTGTTTTTTTCTACTTCCAAACTTACCTCATTTGCAGTTTTCTCTTATCCCCATGCTTGAATCTTACTTTCTGGTTTATCATGTCTGCTGCTCCATCATGCCTTAGGGCAGTGAGATGTGTCCTGACACTAACTACGCTCCTTGTTCTTACCAATGACGCTTGTGCATCCTACATTACATGGCTCCAATGCAGGACATAACCTTAAGCAACTGAGATCTGCTGCAAGGTGCAATAGTAGAGTAATAACTTTAGAATATGGCAGTATTAGTAAGTAGTGGTTGTGATAAGCAGATATCTTGTATCATACATCATCTGTTACGTCAGTCCGTTACGAGTTATGTCATATGTTCAATTGTATGTCCCTATTGTATGTCCTATTAAGCTGGTCTTAAGCATATGGTAATAGAGACACATTGGTGCCGTTACATCTGTGTTATCTTATGCTGCAGCAAACATTCTTTTTGTTGAGCCAATCAGCTTCTCTCTTCAGGTGCCAACGCCATTGGAACTGTTTAATGAAGTATGCACAGATCTTCACATACGTAATTACTTGATCCCATTGGAATTGATGAAGTGCCCAGACATGGCGTTACCACTCGACAGCAAGATCACACCAAGCACGATCTGCTGCCTTGAAACAATAGTCATGGTGTCAGCATCAACAATTATTTCACCGGATAAACAAGCATTATCGGCGGCCCCTTTACACGAGCCAATTATTGGGAATGAGCGTTTGTATGAGCGTTCATTCCTGATAATGTGCCCAAAAATAATCCTGTCTAAAGCGACCATTAATCCACTGTTATCAAGTGGCATATGTAGGAACTGATTACCCAGATTTTGTCCAGTGGATTGTACATTATTGTCTGATGCTGCTAAGCCCTTGACGTTGTTGCAGCGGATTACTCAGGTGTAGAGTAGCACGATGAACAGGGTTTTATTCAGAAATAACAGCACAACATAGGAATATAACTTTCAGTAAGATCAGAATCTCAGCATATGTGCTTCTGGCTTTCTTCTCTCTCAGCTCTCTCTCTCTGTACATATGCAGCAAGTCTCCATCCCTTCCTGCCTTTTCTTTTTAGCACTACTTTATTAACAACATAACCCTGTGTCTGGAAATAATCACATAATGTAGTTGCTGCAATACACAGACCAATAAGCATTATTCCAACAGTTAATTTGATGAATTGATACACCTGGGCTAAAGGATGATAATATTTGTGGAGTCTTCAAACATTTTGATAAATGAATAGTAGCTCCTAAATGCTTTTCTGGAATATACCCTGAATAATATTGGCCTTTGGTCTTATCTCTTATTGATCTCCTCCTTTCTCTCAAAATTTGTTGGTTCCTTTGTGTATTGACATTTGTTTGTAGTGCCTGCTAGAGTACTATTGGTTGGGTTGTTTCTCCTCCTTTGTAGGCCTCTTGCACACGACCATATGGCTTTTCAGTGTTTTGCAGTCCGTTTTTCACAGATCCGTTGTTCCGTTTTTTGTTTCAGTAGTGTTTCTGTACGGTTTCCGTATGTGATCCATTTTTGTGGTTGTATCTACAAAAAGCGAAACGGATACAGAAGACATACAGATGCATTTCATATCCGTTCGGTTCTTTTTTACAGCCCCATTGACTTGAATGGAGCCACGGAACGTGATTTGCGGGCAATAATAGGACATGTTCTATCTTTGAACGGAACAGAAAACGGAAATACGGAAACATAATGCGTATGGAGTACATTCGGTTATTTTTGCAGACCCATTAAAATGATTGGTTCCGTGTACGGACCATATACTGAGCGTAAAAAACGGAGCTTAAAGAAAAAAAAAGTTTGTGTACAAGAGGCCTTAAAGGCAGAAAAAGACAAGAATGTCACCAAGAAAGAATAGTAAACAACATCATCTAAAGTGGAGAAAATCATTGGCTCTAATCCAGAGCAATGTAAAAGTAAAACTAACCCCACAAAAATGGATACAAGGAGACGTCAGGCAATACGACCCTATTAGCGACATCCTGTCATCCCTCCCATGTTATACAAAATATTACCAAAGGGGAGATAATTAGGGCAAAAAGAAATTGCTCAACTAAGGAAGGTTTCTTTAAGGAGGCCAGGGCAACAGGGAGCCGCTTATGCAAAAGACGTTATAATGCCAACCATATAAAGAAATGTGAAAGAACAGCTAGTTCAGTGAATAGAGACACTCCTCTCTTCACAGTTGGTAAAACTGATAGTATTTCAAAAAATGAAGTTGGAAAATACAATCCATCTATATTTTCTACACAATAAAGTGTGGAATTTAGTGACAATATTAAAATTATCAAGAAATATTTACCAGTTTTGCATGCGAACAGGGAGTCGTCTACGGTGGTGGCATCAGGAGTGAAATATATAGCACGCCGAGCTCCAACTTTGGGGGATACGCTTAGTCCAAGCCTGTTTCAGGAGAGAAAGGAGGTTAAACCGACATGGTTAAATAATCCTGGGTGTTTTCGTTGTGGGCACATCGAATGCATATTTTGCAGGTATATTAAATCTGGCAGGAGCTTTAGATCTACACCCAACAATAAAGATTTTGTGATTAGGTCATATCTAAATTGTAACACCAGATATGTAATTTATTTAATCACTTGTACACGGTGTAATATCCAGTATGTGGGCTGTACAGCTGTACAACTAACGCACTGAAAACACGGATTTGTAGGCATATATCAGGTATGCCCCTGTATATGACAAACAAAATGTATCTGCTGTCAGTGCACACTGTGCAGTACTACATGCAGGCTCTACTGCATATTTATTTGTCCAAGACATAGAAAGGGTTACTCCCCAGTTAGAGGTGGTGAGGGTGACCATAAACGCAAGCTGTTGAACAGAGAGGCATATTGGATCTTTCAACTAGACACTAGGCAACCTAAGGGTCTGAACAAGCGCCAAGATTTGATATTGCAATATTGAAACTGCATCATGCTTGCATATTTGTTTTTATATAGTAATGTTACTGATATGTTAGCTAATTGTTCCATTGTCTGGAAACATTTTTTATTCATGTTATTTGTGAATTTGCTCTAGTGTTTCACATGTGCATATTGTCTGATTGCCATGGGAGGGGTTTTGGAGTTTTTTCTTCTACTCCCCTTTAAATTGCAACCAAACTCACAACTTCCCTGTCATGAGTAAGGGCTGCTATGCTACAGCCCAAAACGCGTAGAAGGGATTTATTGTCCGTACCTGTACTTGGAATTTTTATCGCATCAATAAAGAACGAAACTTTGCTGTAAAGAATTGGATTTTGAAAAAGTTTCCTCTTCCCCCCCCCGCTCATTTTCAGGATGGCCGAGCTTAGCAAGCAGAGTGTCAGCACATTGCTGACACTCTGCTTGTAAGGCCGCATTCACACGTCCGTAGTGTGTTGCGGATCCGCAACACACCTTGCCGTCAGCCCCAAAGAGATGCCTATACTTGTCCACAATTGCGGGCAAGAATAGGACATGCTCTATATTATTGTGGAGTCGGCAGCCGGAAGATCGGCGGCGCGCTCCGCAAATGCGGATGCGGAGAGCACAGTGTGATTTGCAGAACGGGTGCGGATGAACTTTGCGGACGTGTGAGTCAGACCTAACGGCTGATATCCGTGCAGGCATGGATGTCAGCCTTTTAACCCCTTCCATGCCGCGGTCCATAGGGAAGGCTGTATGGAAGAGGTTAAGAGGGAGGGGGCTGCTGTGCCTGGTGCAGCCCCCCTAGCTCCAGTCCCTAGCTTCCCTCCCTCCCCATCCTTTGCTGCTCTGTTATAGCAGCGGAGGAGGGTAACCATGGCAACAGGACACCTTCAAAGGCGTCCTGCGTGCCATGGTAACAGAACTCTGATCAGACTTCTGCTAAAGGCAAAAGTCTGATCAGACTAAGTGTCAAGTAAAAAATACAGTACAGTACATTATATAATGTACTGTACTGTATTATACAGACACCAGATCCACTGGATCTTCAAGAACCAAGTGGGTCTGGGTAAAAAAAAAAGTGAAAAAAGGCAAAAATAAAAAAATACATTTATCACTAATAAAAAAACAAAACACTGCACATGTTATATATCACCGCATCCATAACGACCTGATCTATAAAATGGGTTTGTTACTTTTACTTTTGCTGTTTTTTGTCACCTAACTTCACAAAAAGTGTAACAGCAAGCGATCATAAAGTCATATGCACCCCAAAATAGTGCCATTAAAACCGTCATCTCATCACGCAAAAAATGAGCCCCTACCTAAGACAATTGGACAAAAACTTAAAACAAACTGACTGGAGATACTAAAATGTTTGTTTGTTTAACAAAGGATATTATAGTGTAAAACCTAAATAAATTTAAAACAGTAGACATATTAGGTATTGCCGCGTCCATAAGAATCTGCTCTATAAAAATAACACATGACCTAACCCCTTAAGATGAACACAGTCACAAAAATAAAATAAAAATGGTCCCAAAACAGCTATTTTTTCCAAATTTTCCATTTTAATCATTTTTTTCCGGTAACAAAGCAAGGGTTAACAGTCAAACAAAACTCTATATTTATTGTCCTGATTCTGTAGTTTACAGAAACACCCCATATGTGGTCGTAAACTGCTGTATTCCCAAACGGCAGGGTGTAGAATGAAGGGAACGCCATATGGTGTTTGGAAGGCAAATTTTGTCGGACTGGTTTTTTGACACCATGTCCCATTTGAAGCCCCCCTAATGCTACCCTAGAGTAGAAACTCCATAAAAGTGACCCCATATAAGAAACTACACCCCTCAAGGTATTTTTTTTTTTTTTTTAATTTTAATCTTTTATTATGATATTAACAACATATAAAATTTACAAAGAAGAAAACCTGATAACATAATTGCAAAATCAACCCACCCTCCCCCCGCCTTGCAGAGTAGGAAAAAAAAAAAATTTTTCATCACTCACCCCATTCCTTCCAAATCCTATCCCACTTTTCATAAGATCCTCTTTGTCTATGCAAAATCTTTTCATAACTTTTAACCTTAGTGACTAAATTTAGCCAATTTTTACAGTCTGGAGCGGAGGGAGAAAACCATTTTCTAGCTATAAGAAGCCTAGCTAAAAACAAAAGTTTAGTCAACAATCAACCCCTCAAGGTATTTAAAACTTATTTTACAAACTTTGTTAACCCTTTAGGTGTTCCTCAAGAGTTTATGGCAAATGGAGATGAAATTTCTAAATTTCTATTTTTTATTACCTTGTCTCACAAAAATGTAATATAGAGCAATGAAAAAGCATATGTACCCTAAAAATAATACCACTAAAACTGCCACCTTATCCAGTAGTTTCCAAAATGGGGTCACTTTTTTGGAGTTTCTACTGTAGGGGTGCATCAAGGGGGCTTCAAATGGGACATGGTGTCTAAAAACCAGTGCAGCAAAGTGCATCTGCCTTCCAAAAACCATATTGCGTTCCCTTCCTTCTATGCCCCGCCGTTTGGCCATACAGCAGTGTACAACAACATATGAGGTGTTTCTGCAAACTACAGAATCAGGGCAATAAATATTGGGTTATGTTTGGCAATTAACTCTTGCTTTGTTCCTGGAAAAAATTGATTCAATGGAAAATTTGCCAAAAAAAAATCGAAATTATGAAATTTTATGTCCATTTGCCATGAACTCTTGTGGAACACCTAAAGGGTTAACAAGGTTTGTAAAATCAGCTTTGAATACCTTGAGGGTTGTAGTTTCTAGAATGGGGTCATTTTTGGGTGGTTTGTTTTATGTAAGCCTCACAAAGTGACTTCAGACCTGAACTGGTCCTTAAAAAGTGTGTTTTTTAAAGGGCTTCTGTCACCCCCCTTAACCCATTTTTCACTAGCTAACATTAGCTATTTGCTAATGTCAGCTGAGTTGAAATATATCTTTTTTACCTTTTCTGAAGTTGTCAATTCTGTAAAAAAGCCACTTTTATACTATGCTAATCATCTTCGCTACCAGCAAGTTGGGCGTGTACTTGCTGGTAGCCGCCGCATCTAGATTAGTTAGGAACGCCCCCTTCCTCGTTTGATAGACAGGGCCAGCGCTTTCTCCTCCTCGTGCTGGCCCTGTCTGAAGATGAAATCCCGTGCCTGCGCCGTACCGCTCAGTAGTCGCGTCGCGACAAAGCTCGCGTCCTTCACTCAGAGCGCCTGCGCCGACTACTGAGCGGTGCGGCGCAGGCGCGGGATTTCATCTTCAGACAGGGCCAGCACGAGGAGGAAAGCTGGCCTATCAAACGAGGAAGGGCGTTCTAGCTAATCTAGTGGCGGTACCAGCAGTACACGCCAATCTGGTAGCGAAGATGATAGCATATTATAAAAGTGGCTTTTACAGAATTGACAACTTCAGAAAAGGTATAAAAGATATATTTCAACTCAGCTGACATTAGCAAATAGCTAATGTCAGCTAGTGAAAAATGGGTTAAGGGGGGTGACAGAAGCCCTTAAAATTTTCTGAAAATTTTTAAGATTTGATTCAAAACTTCTAAGCCTTGTAACATCCCCAAAAAATAAAATGACGTTCCCAAAATGATCCAAACATGAAGTAGACATTTGGGGAATGTAAAGTAATAACTATTTTTGGAGGTATTAATATGTATTATAGAGGTGGAGAAATTGAAACTTTTTGGTAAATTTGTTTTTTTTATACAAAAAAATTAACTTTTTTGACAAAATGTTACCAGTGTCATGAAGTACAATATGTGACGAAAAAAAAAAATCTCAGAATGGCCTGGATAAGTAAAAGCGTTTTAAAGTTATCACCACATAAAGTGACAATGGTCAGATTTGCAAAAAATGGCCGAGTCCTTAAGGTGAAATAGGGCCGTGTCCTTAAGAGTTTAAAATTTTTTAAATTGTTTGGTCGGCCCTGAGGTGTTAACTCTATGCACTCAACTTATTCATCACATGATAGAGGAGTATCTATTTTGATACATCTCCAAATTAAAGCAAAAGTTTTGTGGTTTGTTAATGAAGAAGATGGAATATGCTGTCAGGGAGATTTATCAAACGTGTTGTAAAGGAATATTGGCCTAGTTGACCGCAGAGTGCACCCGTCTTGGCATTTGTTATTGCTATAGTTGCCCATAACAACCAATCAGATATCACTTTTCATTTTTCAAAGGAGCTCTGGAATCTGATTGGTTGCTATGGTCAACTAAGTTAGTTTTCCTTCACAACAGCTTGGACATAATATGGGAATCTGCTAAAGCCTTCTTATGAGGGCTGTTTTGGAAACAGCATGTAAAAAAAAAAGATCTGATAAAGAAAAAAATGTAAGCAATGAAGGAAAGAGTGCAGTGTACAAATATTTGGAAGCTCTTATAAAAGGAAAAGAGGACGCTTGGCTTATGGCACAGATGAGTTATGATGCTTATCTTAAAGATCAGACTGGTAAACAGATGTTAGTAGAGTCAGAGAACTATTGTCTGGAAGCTAGTAATTCAAGGCAAGTTCCTGGAGAGAATTGTCAAGAGTCAATATTCCACTAATTTTCTAGCTTCTATAGAAAATCAACACAGACAATTAGAGAACCAGGGGTTTCAGCACAATAATTCCTTAATATACAGTATTATGAGAAACTATATAAGGCCAACTTACAATGGGTTCAAATAGACCATCATATCTTGAGATATTTGGATCAAATAGGTACTCTAAGGTTAATGGGAGGAGGGAGACAGCTGTTAGATGCCCTATAACACTATAAGATTTAACATTGGCCAGTTCTACTTTACACCAGTTACATAGGGGCATCTTTTCAGTTACATAGGGGCATCTGACAAGGGTGTCTATTATCCCAATTGTTTTTTTTTTTAATGTATTGCTTTGAGATTTTAGACATCTTACGGGTAGATAAGTGGTTTTACATTTGAGAGTATAAAATACCTATGTACATAGATGACATGCTTCTATTTCGGAGGCTTGTGCCATGTGGAGCATGCCATCCACATGTATGAGGAGTTTAGTATATTGTCATTTAAAGTTCTTGACCAACTAGATTATTTGCGTATTCAAGATTTCTTAAGGACTATCATTAAACATATTGCCATTCTTAGGGGAAATTAGATCTAAAAGGCTTACTGAATTTGCCTCCTGCTTGCAAGAGCAGAATAGCTGCACTGATACGGACTATCCCACTCTCTTCTTAGCTCACCCTCTAAGTACCTAAGGTCATTGGAGTGAAGCATTAGAAGGAGTGGGAACCCTCACAAACATAACAATAGGTCAACCCCAGTACAGTATGCTCCTAGGAACAATGTCAGGTACAGTAGGACTAAAAGTTGATTGGTACACACCCCAAAGAATCTGACCTTTTCTCATCCTCTCTCACCAGATATCCATCCGTAGACAGCTGTTTTAAGGTGCTTTCCCATCATCAGTACGGAGTAGGATTCTGGCGGGTATAGTGCGATGCCTTAGAAGCGGCTTCGACAGGGGAAAGGATTTGTTGGTAGTGACTGAAAAGAGTTGGGGTTACCATAGAGGGAATCTCTTTACATTACTCACCTTTTTCATACATTGTATGTTTCTACATAGAGTATATGCCACTCCAAAATTGTTAAAGTGCAAGGGGAAAAGAGGGGTGATCTATGTCCACAGATATAATCGATATCTGTTGTTTTTATTTGTTTTGGTCAATAAAAATAATGTTTAAATAAAATTATTGTAGCAGGGGCACAGATGCAGTTCACACAGGTTCCCTGTAACTTTATAGGAGTTCTCTCACCATTAGAAGGGATGACATATTGCTAGGATATGCAATGACTTAATTGGTGAGGTTACGACTACCAGCTTGTTCTTATTTGTTGCTCATGCTCACTGGACATGATCAGTTGGATGACAATTAATCATAGATATTCTTGAAGTAAACGTTCTAGAGGAGAATATCTTCATATATTTGTAGTCCAATTGAACATGCCGCAATGTTTTTTATTTTCCTGTCAGATTTGTATGGAAAAAACTCCATATGAAATCAGAGGCACACAGAGGTACAGTAGATGGCTCATGCACCTGAGACATAGGAAAAATACGTACCTGGGATTTTACTTTCCTTGAGTCCGAAGGCAGCACAGAATGGGTTAAGATCCCGTCATCCTTGTTTCTTGGACCGCCCACCTAGTAAAAACAAACCAATAATGGTTAAACAATTAACTGATTCTCCCTTTAAAAGGGTCCTTCCCTCTAGACATTCTGTGTAAAATAAATAGATTCTGACAACAATATAATGCCAATCAAAAAAATTTATTAGGGAGGGTATTGTTGTGCTGCCTTCGGACTCAAGGAAAGTAAAATCCCAGGTACGTATTTTTCCTTTCCCCTATCGTCCTACGGCAGCACAGAATGGGATTTTCATATATCTTAATGGGAGGGATTTTCTTCCAAGGCTGCAGACAGAACCCCGGTACCGAAGGCTGAGCTCCTGGCATTGACATCTAAGCGGTAATGTTTTGCAAAAGTTAGAGATGACGACCAAGAGGCGGCGTTGCAGATATCCTCGATGGGTACTTGAGCTATTTCAGCCCAGGATGTGGCTGTCGCCCTAGTAGAGTGGGCTTTTAGCGGCAAAGGCGGAGGCAAGCCTTCTAGAGAGTAGGTTTTTAAAATGGCAGTTTTTATCCATCTAGCTAGGGAGTCTCTTGATGGTAAATGACCCTTCCTAGGGCCGGCGAATAAAACAAAGAGGTTATCCATCTTCCTGAACTCTCTTGTTCTTTCAAGGTACACAAGCAAAGTCCTTTTTACATCTAAAGTATGGAAAGACTGGCTTTCATCAGATGAACCCGGGTGAAATATGGGTAGAAAAGCTTCTCTATTCTTATTAGCAGCAGAGGGGACTTTCGGTAGAAAGGATGGTACAGTCCGTAGCAGAACTCCATCAGGGAGGAAACGGATATATGGAGGCTTTGAAGACAGGGCTTAAAGTTCTCCCAACCTTTTTGCGGATGTTATAGCGGTTAAAAAGAACGCCTTAAAGTCAACCATTTGATGTCAGCATCCTGCAAAGGCTCAAAGGGAGGAGCCGTCAAGCCATTTAATACCACCGAGAGATCCCAAACTGGCATTGGTTCCCTATGCATCGGTTTCAGTCTTCTAATGGCTTTGAAGAACCGGGATACCAGAGGATGGTGAAGGAACTCATTCCCCGTCATAGAGTTGATTGCCGTCATGTGAGCTCGCAAAGTATTTGGCTTGAGGCCCTTTTGAAATCCATCCTGTAAGAATTGCAGGATAGATGCTATGTGAAGTTCCTCCTGACCGGCGTCAGATCTCCAGGAAGTAAACTTCTTCCAAATCTTCGCATATTTCTTGTTGGTAGTGTCCTTACAGGAAGCCAGTAGTGTATCAATAACTGCTTCTGAAAAACCATCTCTTTTTAGCTTAGATCTTTCAGCCTCCAGGCTGTCAGATGGAGGCGGTCGACATTCTGGTGGTAGAGACCGTTCTGTGACAGAAGATCCAAACGGTAAGGGAGCTTCCAGAATTCTCCCCTGGAAAGATGGAGAAGGAGGGGGAACCACGACCTCCGAGGCCAAAACGGAGCTATTAGTATCAATAGGCGCGGTTTCTCCTCTATCGCTTTCCGTAAGATCCTTGGTATTAACGGGACTGGAGGAAACACATAGGCAGAGAGGTTGTTCCATGTCATTGAAAAAGCATCCACTACAGTGGGCCTGTCCACTGATCTGAGGGAGCAGAATCTGTTCAGTTTCTTGTTTTCCGCCGTTGCCATGAGGTTCCATGTTGGACATCCCCATCTGGCTGTGATGTCTTGAAATATTGAGACATTTAATTCCCATTCGGCCTGATTGATTATCCTCCGGCTGAGAAGATCCGCTCTCGTATTCGAGCAGCCTCTGATATGAAGCGCTCTCAATTCCAGAAGGTGTCTCTCTGCCCATTTGAAGATCTTCTTGCAGAGACCAAGTAGGAGACTGTTCTTCGTGCCTCCTTGCTTGTTTAGGTAAAACACTGTGACCAAGTTGTCTGATCTGATCAAGACTGCTTTCCCTGCTATGCAGGTCTTGAAGTGGAGTAGAGCGAGGTAGACCGTCTTCAATTCCTTGTAATTTGACGACTGCATCCTGTCCCTGAAGGACCAGAGACCCTGAGTCCAAAGGTCCTGAAGATGCGCGCCCCATCCGTGACCAGAAGCGTCCGTGGTAATAATGGTCGGAGACACGAACTGGAAACTTTTTCCCTTGGTGAGATTGTTGGACTGACACCACCATCTGAGACTCCGGATTGTCGTAGGTCTCAGCTTCAGTCTGGCTCCCAGACGATAGCGCTGCGGCGCCAGGCCTGTAGACAATTCTGCTGCAGATCCCTGGCATGGATGCTCGCCCAGGGAACCGCATCTGAAACAGCAGTAAGATGACCCAGTGTTCTCATTACTCTGCGAACCGAGGGCGCGTGTATAGATATCAGATTTTTCACCTCCTTTTGTATTGCTTCGACCTTTGGAATGGGCAAGAATAGCTTCATGGAGATTGAATCTATCAGAAAGCCTAGAAAAATTTTGGATGTTGATGGAAGTAGATCCGATTTCTTGTGATTCAGCAGGAACCCCACAGATTGGAGAACTCTCATCGTTTCTTCCAGATGAAGAAGAAGTAGATCTTTTGATTGAGCCACGATCAGCCAGTCGTCTAAATAAGGAAAGATCTGGATCCCCTGTAACCGTAGGTAGGCCACAATTATGATGACGACCTTTGTAAAGACCCTTGGAGAGGAGCAAAGGCCAAATGGAAGGGCTTTGAACTGGTAGTGTTGTATTTCTCCGTTCTTTCTGATAGCGACTCTTAAAAATTTTCTCGACTCCGGATGGATAGGAATGTGCAGGTACGCATCCCTCAGATCTAGGGATGCCATGAACTGGCCCTTCTTGATTACAGCAGTAATGGATCTGATGGTCTCCATTTTGAAGCTGATCTTCTTCATGAAGTGATTCACGTATCTCAAATCTATTATTAAATGGCTTTTTCCATTTGCCTTGGGGACACAAAATACTCTGGAGTAGACTCCTAAGCAATTTTGGCCAGGTGGAACAGACTCCAGGACTTCTTTTTCTTGGAATTCCTGAACTAAATGAAGGACAAGCGGATCTTCTCCCCTGTTGAGTAGGAACCGGTTTCTTGGCAGGCGCTCGAACTCCAAGGAATATCCTTTTTTAATTAAATTTAGGGCCCAGGCGTCTGTGGTGATGACTTGCCAGCCTGACAGAAAACGCTGCAGACGTCCTCCCACTACCTGGTTTCTGGCGTCAGAACTCGGTTTTAGATGTTCTGCTGTCCTCGCCCTTTTTCTTTGGCTTCTCTGAAGCTGACCAAGTTCTTCGGTCTGTTCTTCCTCTATTGTAACGCCCCCTGAAGGAAGATCTTCTGTATTCTTGGTTCCTGTATGGACGAAAATTTTACTTTTTTCTCTCCGTTTTGGCTGAGGGAAACTTAAGGCTTTCTCATCCATGTTGGCCTCCAGCAATTTATCCAAGTGAGCTCCGAATAATCTTCCCGGCTCAAAGGGGAGGGAACAAAGATTATTCTTGGATGCCTGGTCTCCTGACCATAATTTAAGCCATAATGCTCTTCTTACTGCATTCGAGAGACCCATGTTCCTGGCGGTAAGTCTTACGGTGTCAACCGGAAAATCGCACAAGAATTCCACCGCTAATTTAAGCGTAGGGATCTGCCGGAGCAATTCCTCTCTGGACACACCATCCTCAATATCTCTGCCCAACTGGCTAAGCCTCACTCTGAGGGCTCTGGCTACAGGTACGGCGGATAACGCAGCCTTGTTCAGGGAGGCAAGGTGTGTATGCTGTTTCTTCAGGAGACTATCCGCTTTCTTGTCCATCGGATCCTTAAGTAATGCTGAATCGTCGGATGGAAAAAGAGATTTTTAGCCAGTCTAGTGACTGGCTGCATCTACTCTGGCAGGGGCTTCCCATGATGATGATTCAGCCGGGTCCGTCTTATAAATATTTTTAAATCTGGTCCCCAAATTGATCCTGGAGACCGGTTGCTCCATTCCTTCCGCATAATACTTTCTAACACGGGATGACTAGGGAAGACCGATGCCTTCTTCTTTGGAAAATAAAAAAGGTCTTCTTCTTGGCGGGAGCTTGTTTTATCTTTGCTGGCTTCCATGACGCTCTTCACCTCTTTTATTAAATGATTCGCTTCTTTTTTGTTAAAAAGAAAATTGTCTTCCATGACCGTAGTTTCTGAGTCTGAAGAAACCTCGCCCTCAGATCTAGAAGATTCGTCCGATGATGATGGAGAAACGTATGTCTTTTTAGGAGCCTTCTTTTTGGATTTTTTCAAAAAGGCTTTAAATAAGGACATAATTTTCCTTGTTTCAATATCTGAATCTTCTTCTGGCTGAGTACAGTCCTCACATATGGTGGAGGGGTAGTCAGATGGCAGTTGAGATAAACAGGATACACATAATGCAGATTTCTGTTTCTTTTGTGGTGGAGGAGATAGTGCGTCACGGTGACATCTAATGCATAGCTCAGCTTCAAAATCCTCTGGAGAGCGGCTGCTCACATCCCTGACACAGCCTGTGTCTGGACTTTCCTGGACCGCTTTCCCTTTACTAGATGAGGTAGACATCTGTAATAGGAGATATACATGCATGAGTGACCATAATATATATGTAACACATGCGCCCCAGTACATAGATACAAGTACCTTGATAATGCAGGAGCTCGGCTGCCTGGTAGTAGGGGCACCGAGCTCCACATAGCCCTCCTTAAATACTTAGCTTTTGCGCTTTTTCGCGCTAGTGGCGCGAACCGGGGACCGGAGTGCGAAGTGACGTCACCGCAGCGTGCGTGTCACGCTGCGTTCCATTGCCGGCCGACACCGGAGGTGTCGGCATCCGACTTCCTGCCTGTAGCATCCGCCGTTTAACATGCCCCGATACTGAAGACATGGGGCTGACTTCAGAATAAGCGCCGGAGCGGGGCGGGGAGCGGAGCCAAGGAACCACCAGGGCTATACCCGCTCCCCAGGCCATCAGTCACCTTTTCCCAAGGTATAGGGCCAATCCAAATGGTGGGCTTCATCCTCAAGGAGGACAATAAAAAAACACAGAATGTCTAGGGGGAAGGACCCTTTTAAAGGGAGGATCAGTTAATTGTTTAACCATTATTGGTTTGTTTTTACTAGGTGGGCGGTCCAAGAAACAAGGATGACGGGATCTTAACCCATTCTGTGCTGCCGTAGGACGATAGGGGAAACCTATTATGGCTGTGTACATGAGACCTTAGGCAAATGATTCATCTGTCATGATTTCTGTCATCACATATTCTGTGTCCTTTTTTTAATATTCACTGACTCCTTCATTGACCTTGTATGGGATAGCAGTATGAATAAGGCATTTACAAAAAGGAGTGTGATTTTCAGCCTCCCAAGTTTCTATTTTCTGATAAAAAAAAGCAGTTTAACTATGTAAAAATGGATAAAAATATTTCATTTGCAATGTGTTTTGCAAAAATGGCAATCGAGGTACTGTTCAGTTGTACTTCTAAGGCCCACTTCACATATCCAAGAGATCCGGCTCAGTTCCCCTCTTGTGTGCTGCTGAAAATGGCATAAGAGAACTGATCCCATAGTTTTCTGTGAGATTGTTTACATACATCCGACACATCACTTATGACACCGGATGTCATACAGTGCTGGATAGAAAACTGCATCATGCTGTTTTTCTGTCCAGTGCTATCAGTGTATAGATACCGGATCTGCACACTAAAGTGCTGTGCACATATACATTTAGGTCCATATATATTTGGACACTGACACAATTTTTTTTTTACCTGTTTACTAAAACATGTCATAGTTATATAATGGACATGGACATAAAGTTCAGACCTGTTAGCTTTCATTTGACGGTATCCACATTAAAATTGGATGAAGGATTTAGGAGTTTCAGCTCCTTTACTTGTGGCACCCTTCGTTTAAAGGGACCAAAAAGTAATTGGACAATTGACTCAAAGGCTGTTTCATGGTGCTGGCTATTCCTTCATTATTTAATTCTTAATTAAGCTCATAAAAGGCCTGGAGTTGATTTGATGTGTGGTGCTTGCATTTTGAAGATTTTACTGAGAAGTAAACATGCGGTCAAAGGAGCTCTCCATGCAGGTGAAACAAGCCATCCTTCATCTGCGAAAACAAAAAAAAACATCCAAGAAATTACTTCACTATTAGAAATGGCAAAATCTACAGTTTGGTACATCCTGAGAAAGAAAGAAAGAAAGTAAGAAAGAAAGAAAGCACTGGTGACCTCAACAATGCAAAAAGACCTGGACGCCTACGGAAGACAACAGTGGTGGATGATCGCAGAATAATTACCATGGTGATTACCATGACAACAGCCTACCAAGTGAACAACATGCTCCAGGATATAGGTGTATCAATATCCAAATCTACTATAAAAAGAAGACTGCATGAAAGTAAATACAGAGTGTTAACTGCACTGTGCAAGCCACTCATAAGCCTCAAGAATAAGAAGGCTAGTTGGACTTTCCTAAAAAAGTCTTAAAAAACCAACACACTTCTGGAAGAACATTCTTTGGACAGATAAAAACAAGATCAACCTCTACCAGAATGATGGAAAGAAAAAAGTAAAGTCAAGGCATCTCATGATCCAAAGCATACCACATCATCTGTAAAACACGGCGGAGGCAGTGTGGTGGCTTGGGCATGCATGGCTGCCAGTGGCACTAGGTCCCTAGTGTTTATTGACGATGTGACACAGGACAGAAGCAGCGGATGAATTCTGGGTTTTCAGAACCATACTGTGTGCTCAAATCCAGCCAAATTGATTGGTC
This sequence comes from Bufotes viridis, assembly GCA_033119425.1. Classification (NCBI taxonomy): domain Eukaryota; kingdom Metazoa; phylum Chordata; class Amphibia; order Anura; family Bufonidae; genus Bufotes; species Bufotes viridis. The sequence continues at coordinate 219,856,406 of CM065590.1, forward strand.
GCGTTTCATAATACAGATGGACAATGACCCAAAACATAAAGCCAAAGCAACCCGGGAGTTTATTAAAGCAAAGAAGTGGAATATTCTTGAATGGGCAAATCAGTCACCTGATCTAAACCCAATAGAGCATGCATTTTACTTGTTAAAGACTAAACTTCAGACAGAAAGGCACACAAACAAACAGCAACTGAAAACTGCTTCAGTAAAGGCCTGGCAGAGCATTAAAAAGGAGGAAACACAGCGTCCGGTGATGTCCATGAGTTCTAGACTTCAGGCAGTCATTGCCAACAAAGGGTTTTCAACTAAGTATGATAAATTAACATTTTATTTACAATTATTTAATTTGTCCAATTACTTTTGAGCCCCTGTAATGAAGGCATTAAGTTTAAAAATGCTTTAGTTCCTCACATTTTTCTGCAATCATTTTGTTCAACCCACTGAATTAAAGTTGAAAGTTTGAACTTCAACTGCATCTGAATTGTTTTGTTCAAAATCCATTGTGGTAATGTACAGAACAAAAATTAGAACAATGTTGTCTTTGTCCACATATATATATATATATATTGTGGTAAGGTGCAAGGTGTCATATGCGATGGCAGGTACGTGTCACCGAGGTTGCTGGCCTCGGTGAGGTGAGAGCCGGGTTTTGTCTGCAGCAGCTAGTGCTGTTTTGACTCTTTTAAATAGCATGGCTGCAAAGCCGATCCGGGCCGGCTCTTACTGGGAGCAGCTAAAGAGTAGGGTGGGTGGCTGCTCCCCACGGTCCAGTCCGAGTTTTGGGCTGGGTATAAAACACAGCCATCAGCTGTGTCTGAGGTGATTATCCTGGAGCCTGCTAACAGGGCTGAGGAGTTCTCTGTGCTGGAGGACGGAGCTCAGCAAGGTGGTGTTTCCCTGCAACCTGAAGGAGGAATCGCCTGCGGCTGAACCGACTGCTAGGTGTGAACCCGCACTTAAACCACCCAAGGTGACTGGACCCTGTGTTGGCCTGTTTTTGGTTTTGCCACATGATTTCTGTTGTGTGTGAACTGTCACCAAGAGACTGTTTTCATTTCTGGTGTGCAAGTGTGAATAAAACACTGTTTGATGCACAATCTGGACTCCTTGTTTTGCCTCTAAACTGCACCCGCACCGCTGTCTACCAGAGCGACTCCCCACATTTGGTGGCGGATGCGGGCATGCGCAGTGAGGCTGGCGTGAGCGCCGAACTTTGTTTTGCTGAGCAAAAGTGAATGTCCTATATTAAGCCGGCAAAGTTGCAGCCTGTGATCCCCACGACAAAATGGAGGCGGCTGTGAAAGCCCTCATAGAGGCTAACGTGCAGCAGCGGGAGACCAACCAGCTACTGCTACAGCACGTGATGGCGTTGCAAGCGGCAGGAGCGTCCCACCGCGTCCACGATGCCCGGAAAGCTGTCCGTGCCGCGATCCCTAAGATGACCCCCTCGGATGATGTTGAGACCTATCTGGCGGTGTTCGAGAAGGTGGCCGTGAGGAGAAATTACCCGAGAACAGTGGGCAGAGGTCGTCGCTCCGTTCCTGGCGTCTGGACCCCAGCAAGTTTTTTTGATTTGGCAGACGACCAGGCTGCTGACTATTCCACGGTGAAGGGAGATCCTGGCCAGACTGGGGGTAAACGTGTTGGTCCGGGCTCAGCGTGTCCACCAGTGGGACTTTAACGTGGCTGAACCCGCCAGGCCGCAGTACTATGAGTTGCTGCACAGGTTGCAAAAATGGCTGCAGCCTGAGGTTCTGAGTCCGACTGCTATGCTGGACCGGCTGCTGGCTGACATGTTTTGGAGGGCCTTGCCTTACCCCTTCAACACTGGATCGGCCAGGTATCCCCCACCAATGCCCTTGAGATGGTCGACCTGGTGGAACGATATGAGGCCACCAGAAACCTGCAGGGGGTTCTTTTGGGAGGGCCAGTCAAACCCCGCAAATCTCCACCCCAGTCCCGGCGGCCGGCCAAACCCGCCCGGGAGGTACCTCTTGCAGATCCGTCCCCAGTGGTCTGCTGGCAGTGTCGGGAGCCTGGACACATAAGGGCCAACTGTCCACAGTGGGGGAACCCATGGAGACTAATTATGGGTACCGGGCTTCCATGTATGCCCGGAGACTGTGTGCGACCGGCATCCCGAGACAATGGACAGTCGTCATCTGTGCCAGGTGCAAGTCGGGGATAACCTGGCAGTGGCGCTGTTGGACTCAGGGAGCCTGGTAACCCTGGTAAGTGCTGCCCTGGTACAGCCCACCCAGTATACGGGCCGGAAAGTTGGGGTGGTGTGCATACACGGAGACTTAAAGGACTATCCACTGCTGAAATGTCTCTGTCCACGGCCGGCACCTGGACTTGTGAAGTGGCGATCTCCGCCAAACTACCGTATGAACTAATAATTGGGAGAGACTTCCCTGGTTTTCCGTCACTATGGCCTGAGGTGAAAGTGACTAATAGCCCTGAGACAGGGGTAACCCTAGCAGAGTGGCCTGGTTCCTGTGGGAGGCCAGAGCCCTGGGAGCCCGAGTCCGAAGGGCCTGCGGTAGGGGTGACCACCACTTCTGTGATAGAGGGGAGACACCCCCACTGAGTGTAATGGTGGGAGACATGGAGGACTTGCCACCAGGTCCTGAGTTGGCAGACCTCCACGTCTCCAGGAGATAATTTTGGGACCGCCCAACACCGGGACCAAACCCTCACCAGGGCCTGGGAGAATGTGCTGGAAATTGATGGTAAACCCCAGAAACCAGGGGCTGAATTAATGTTCCCACGATTTATTGTTCTGCAGGATATGTTGTATCGGGTGAACCAAATCCGAGGTGAACCTGTTGAACAGTTGGTGAGTGCCCACAGCGTATCGTAAGCTTGTCATGGAGCTTGCCCACCAACATGTTCTTGGGGACACCTGGGGTGGCAGAAAACCCAGGACCGCATACTGCAGCGGTTTATTGGCCCGGTGTGTTCAAGGAGGTAGAAGATTATTGTAAGTCCTGTCCAACCTGTCAGATAACTAGCCCCCAGCCACATTTCCGTAGTCCTCTGGTACCTCTGCCAATTATTGAAGTACCGTTTGAGCGAGTCGCTATGGATTTAATTGGGCCTGTACCAAAGTCTGCCAGGGGCCACCAACACATTCTGGTAGTTCTCGACTATGCCACTCGGTATCCGGAGGCGGTGCCTCTGCGACATACCTCAGCTAGGCTCATTGCCAAAGAGTTAATGGAGATGTTTTCCCGTGTGGGCCTGCCTAAAGAGGTTCTGACAGACCAAGGGACCCCTTTTATGTCCAAAGTAATGAGGGAACTGTGTAAATTGTTGCGTATAAAGCAGTTACGGACGTCCGTTTACCATCCGCAAACAGACGGTCTTGTGGAGAGGTTTAACCAAACTCTAAAAATATGTTAAAGAGGGTGGTGTCTAGAGATGGGAAGGACTGGGATCTGCTTCTGCCCTATCTCATGTTCGCAGTGCGAGAGGTGCCCCAGGCCTCTACTGGGTTCTCGCCCTTCGAACTGCTTTATGGCAGACACCCTCGGGGCCTGTTGGATATCGCCAAGGAAGCATGGGAACAACAGCCTGTCCCCCACAAAAGTGTCATTGAGTATGTCGCCCAGATGCAGGAACGGATGGAAAGGGTGTTGCCCTTGGTCCGGGAGCATATGGAGGCAGCGCAACAAGCCCAGAGTAGGGTGTACAATCGTCAGGCTCGGGTGCGGGACTTCAATCCGGGAGATCGGGTTTTGGTTCTGGTACCCACCCTTGACAGCAAATTCCTAGCTAGGTGGCAGGGCCCCTATGAGGTGATCGAGAAAGTAGGGAAGTAAATTACAAAGTACACCAGCCAGGCGGCGTAAGCCGAGCAGGTGTGAATTTACTTAAGCCGTGGAAAGATAGGGACGCGGCCGACGACCCCAGCCCCGGCCAGGGCTTCTAGGTGAAAAGGGTCCAGCCCCACAGTTCGAGGCCTGTGAAGCCGTAACCACGGTAAAATTGCAGACAGCCTGTCTTCCAAACAAGTTCAGGAAGTCAGGGAGTTCCTCAGTCGGAACACGGATGTGTTCTCGGACCTCCTGGCCGCACGTCTCTCATCCGACATGACATCGTCACTGAGCCTCAGGCCAAGGTCCGGTTAAAACCATACCGGGTACCCGAGGCTCGGCGGCGGGCCATCGCGGAGGAAGTGCAGTTAATGTTGAAGCTCGATGTCATTGAGGAGTCGAAAAGTGAGTGGGCCAGTCCCATAGTCCTAATACCCAAGCCGGATGGGACGTTGCGGTTCTGCAACGACTTTCGCAAGTTAAATGAAGTATCCAAGTTTGGCAGCGTATCCCATGCCCCAGTAGACGAGCTTGTTGAAAGTTTAGGACAAGCCCGTTATTTTTCTGTGCTGGACCTCACTAAAGGGTACTGGCAGGTACCCATAACGAGTCGGCTAAGGAAAAACCGCATTTGTTACCCCGCAGGGCCTGTATCACTACAAGGTGTTACCCTTTGGCCTGCATGGCGCCCCGCCACTTTCCAAAGGTTAATGGACATAGTGCTGCGACCACATCGTCGGTGCGCCTCGGCCTACTTAGATGATGTAGTCATCCACAGCACCCGACTGGGAAAGCCATTTACCCAAGGTGCAGGCGGTAGTGGATGCCCTGAGGAAAGCCGGACTGACCGCTAACCCAAAGAAGTGCTCCATAGGGTTAGAGGAGACAAAATATCTGGGATATGTAATTGGGCGGGAGTTATCAAACCTCAGGTAACTAAGGTAGAGGCCATTCGTAACTGGCCCCGACCGGTCACCACCAGGCAGGTAAAGTCGTTCCTGGGGATTGTAGGTTACTACATGAGGTTTGTGCCCCACTTTGCCACAATAGCAGCGCCATTGACAGACCTGTTGAAGGGGCGAAAGTCTGGGAGGCTTAGCTGGAGTGAGAAGGCGGAGGAGGCTTTCTCCGCGTTGAAGTCGGCCCTGTGTGGGTCCCCGGTTTTGGTGACACCCGACTTCAACAAGGAGTTTGTCGTACAGACCGACGCCTCGGAGGTAGGCCTCGGTGCGGTACTGTCTCAGGAGGTCAACGGGGAAGAACATCCCGTTGTCTTCCTGAGCCGTAAGCTCAGTCCCGCCCGAGTCCAGATATAGTATAGTGGAGAGGAGTGCCTGGCTATCAAGTGGGCACTCGAATCTCTCCGCTACTACCTGTTAGGAGGAGGTTCCGTCTGGTGACCGACCATTCCCCCTCAAATGGATGAGTCAGGCCAAGGAGAGGAATGCTCGGGTCACCAGGTGGTTCCTATCTCTTCAAAATTTCAAGTTTTCCGTGGAACACAGGGCAGGCCGCTTGCAGGGCAACGCAGATGCCCTGTCCCGCGTCCACTGCCTTACGTGTGTTCACCCCCTCAGGGTTGAACAAAGGGGGGGGGTATGTGGTAAGGTGCAAGGTGTCATATGCGATGGCAGGTACGTGTCACCGAGGTTGCTGGCCTCGGTGAGGTGAGAGCCGGGTTTTTGTCTGCAGCAGCTAGTGCTGTTTGACTCTTTTAAATAGCATGGCTGCAAAGCCGATCCGGGCCGGCTCTTACTGGGAGCAGCTAAAGAGTAGGGTGGGTGGCTGCTCCCACGGTCCAGTCCGAGTTTTGGGCTGGGTATAAAACACAGCCATCAGCTGTGTCTGAGGTGATTATCCTGGAGCCTGCTAACAGGGCTGAGGAGTTCTCTGTGCTGGAGGACGGAGCTCAGCAAGGTGGTGTTTCCCTGCAACCTGAAGGAGGAATCGCCTGCGGCTGAACCGACTGCTAGGTGTGAACCCGCACTTAAACCACCCAAGGTGACTGGACCCTGTGTTGGCCTGTTTTTGGTTTTGCCACATGATTTCTGTTGTGTGTGAACTGTCACCAAGAGACTGTTTTCATTTCTGGTGTGCAAGTGTGAATAAAACACTGTTTGATGCACAATCTGGACTCCTTGTTTTGCCTCTAAACTGCACCCGCACCGCTGTCTACCAGAGCGACTCCCCACAATATATATATATATATATATATATATATATATATATATAGATAAAAAGGATGATAGCACCATCCGAAAATGTACAAAAAGATTGGGTGCAATGTCCACAAGCAGGGTTTAGGCACTTACCCCATGTAAATAAAGACAAAATGGACTGCACTCCACAGAAGCTTTAGAAGTGAAAAAATATGGTTTTATTCACCCATAATGGCGGTGAGTGACGTTTCGGCTCAGTGTGAGCCTTTCTCAAGCATTTAAATAAAGTGAGATACAAGCAATATATAGGTAACAAGTGCATATCAACTAAGTGCTTAATTAAAATACATGATTGATAATTAACAAAGATACAAAACATTATACATCAAAAATATCATTGTACATAATTGTGTAATCGCAGCGTTATGTAAACGATAGTAACTAGATAAACCATGTGCAAATTAGCAAAAATCAATTTAAAAACTCACAATAGAGTAAGTTGTGTGAAAGTGTACATAATAATCAAATCAGTGACAGATGTGATCAATTAAAATCAATGTTATGAGGAGGGAACAGGCATTTACCTCGGATAGAAGATGTCGTCCGCATGTTGTACACATAGCGTGCCCTGTCAGGGTACTGAGCATCACCAAAGGGCTGTATCAAGTCAGGGCATGCGCTCCGCATCTCATTACAATGGCGCCATCTTGGAAAGGGCGCCAGGTTGAACTAAGAGTAGCGCATGCTCACTCCCTCTACAAACTGAAGACAGCCATCTTAAGTGAGGGCATGTCATCAGAATTGCCAGAAGATAGTAAAGCTTGAGAGCGTAAAGTAAAATACCAATAACTTCGGGTAAAGTGCGCCACTGTGAGGGAACCTCACCTGTATCAGACCGGGTGGGAACGCGGCCCTTCCGAACAGAGTTACCCACCCGCATATAGGACATCACGGATGGCAGCACGCCAATGTCGCCGTCCGCGAATACCTACAGTGTATATATATGTGGCCAGGGAGGGACCTCCTCCCCATTAAACCCATGTAGGTTATATATACATACTCAAACCATATACGTGCAATATATAAAATACAGCCCGTGGTACTGGTGAAACGCACGTATATAAGTGACAGACTTAATAACAAAAGAGAAAAGAGATCTCATGTGGACGTCATCAATTCAAGCGAGGAAAATCATGTTCCAATCAATGCCTCATCTTCATAATGTGAAAGTATGTCTAAAAAAGGGGAGAAAAAGGAGTATTTTAGCAAAAAGTCAATAGATACTTCTCACGTTTGTTTACAAAAATCCAATGTCACACAACAGTTGGAGGCATCACACAAAATGCAAAGGACTAAAAGGCAAGCCAACATTAGTACCAGAAATTTTTACCTATAAATCAACATTTAAACCATTAGGACTCAAGCTGTTTAACACATAGATCCAGTGTAACTGTCTCTTTTTAAGGAGGGACAGGCGGTCACCTCCCCTTCTTGGCATAACTATTTGGTCTATGATCCAACATTTCAATTCACTTTCTTTATGGTTAGAAGACACAAAATGTCTTGGGACCGGCAAATCAGATCGTTTCTTTCTGATGGAATAATGGTGGTTGTTTAACCTAGTTTTTAGGTCAGTGGAGGGCTCCCCGACATATAACAGATTGCAAGGACAGGAAAGTATATAGATAACGTAAGATGAATCACAGGTAAGGTGAAATTTGATGGGAAAAGCATTTCCCGTGGTAGGGTGTACAAAAGACCTGGATTTACAGATGTATCGGCAGTTTACACAACTTAAACAAGGAAAGCAACCTGAACCTGACTCAGTGAGTCGCATTTGTGTAGATGTTTTTCTAGAGCCAGCATCGGCTTTCACTAATTGGTCCCTAATACTCTTGTTCCTACGATATGAGCATAGTGGAGGAATTTTGAACTCAGGTACATCTCTAATGCTACCTCCTAATGTCCCCCAGTGTTTACAGAGGATTTTGTTAATTTCTCCACTATGTTCAGAGTAGGTAGATATGAAGGCAATTCTATTTTTACTGCTTCTGTTTTTCTGGCTACACAATAATGATTGTCTATCAAGCTGTGAGACCCTTTGTTTCTGCTCTTGTAATAGTTTCCCAGGGTAACCACGCTGTCGAAATTTGACAGCCATGTCATCAAGAGTCCTGTCGACAATGGTCTCATCAGATACTATTCTTTTAGCCCTTAAAACTGTGAGTACGGAAGATGTCTGATCATACTACTGGGGTGGCAGCTTTCATATCGTACCATAGTATTTTTGTCTGTAGGTTTTACAAATAACCGTGTATGAAGCTTGCCATCACTGTAGTTGACCATAGTGTCCAGAAACTGGATCTCAGTATTGGAAGAGGTTAAGGTAAATTGTAGCTCAGGATCCACACTATTCAAATAGTGATGAAACTCAGTGAGTGCTTGATGTGTACCGGTCCAAATGAGGAACACATCGTCTATGTAGCGCCACCACCCCCAAAATATGTTGGTGGTGGCAACTACCATAGACAATGTCTTCCTCAAAACAGCGCATATGGATGTTTGCGCACGTTGGGGCCACATTGGACCCCATCGCCACGCCGCGTTTCTGGACGTAGAAAGTGTCCTGAAAAAGAAAATAATTTTGTTCCAAAACAATGCGTAACAATGAAATGATAAATGAACATGCTTCATCGGTCATAGATGAGGAATCCAGCATCCTCCTTACCGAGTTAAGACCTCTTTCATGATTGATCGAGGTATACAAAGACACCACGTCAAATGAGGCAAGTATAATGGATGTCTGCTCACTCAAATTCAGTTGTTGCAGTTTTAATAAAAAATCTGGTGTATCTCTAATATGGGAGCATCCTCCTGTTGAAAAAACACGTAACACCTTATCTAAAAAAACTGCAATGTGACTCCACTGACCTAAAAACTAGGTTAAACAACCACCGTTATTCCATCAGAAAGAAACGATCTGATTTGCCGGTCTAGTTTAAATGGACTCCCGGCCCCTGTCCCTCTCTGCCTTCTTGACTATCAAGGTAGCGGGCAGCGGGACCGGGACCGGATGATATCTGTAAGTAGCTGCAGTGTACCATCTTTTTTGATCGCCTGACATTTATCTTAAATGACTATCTCAAGGTAGTAACCTGCGTGTATCGGTTGTCTCCTTGTAGGTCCTCCGGGGGAATTGAGGTGAGGGGTCTATTATCTAGCCCCTCCCTTTCTGGTGCCATTGACTGGTGGACCATTCTCTCCAAAGTAGGTCTCATTGATTTGCTATATATATCTGTGGACATCATTATATTTGTCTGGTATCACTCCCCTGAAGAGCCCACAGGACGGGCGAAACGCGTCTTACTATATCATCTTTATCGTCGAGAAACCGCATTTAATGTTTGTTGTGTGTATCTTTGGTGACAATTGCCACCCTATTAATTAATTTGATTAAAAGCTAAGTTTTACCAGTAAGGATTCTCTATAATTACTATGAATATGATTTGCCGGTCCCAAGACATTTTGTGTCTTCTAACCATAAAGAAAGTGAATTGAAATGTTGGATCATAGACCAAATAGTTATGCCAAGAAGGGGAGGTGACCGCCTGTCCCTCCTTAAAAAGAGAGAGTTACACTGGATCTATGTGTTAAACAGCTTGAGTCCTAATGGTTTAAATGTTGATTATAGGTAAAAATTTCTGGTACTAATGTTGGCTTGCCTTTAGTCCTTTGCATTTTGTGTGATGCCTCCAACTGTTGTGTGACATTGGATTTTTGTAAACAAACGTGAGAAGTATCTATTGACTTTTGCTAAAATACTCCTTTTTCTCCCCTTTTTTTAGACATACTTTCACATTATAGAAGATGAGGCATTGATTGGAACATGATTTTCCTCGCTTGAATTGATGACGCCCACATGAGATCTCTTTTCTCTTTTTATTATTAAGTCTGTCACTTATATACGTATGCTTTCACCAGTACCACGGGCTGTATCTTATATATTGCACGTATATGGTTTGAGTATGTATATATAACTTACATGGGTTTAATGGGGAGGAGGTCCCTCCTGGCCACATATATATACACTGTAGGTATTCACGGATCGGCTGACATTGGCGTGCTGCCATCCGTGATGTCCTATATGCGGGTGGGTAACTCTGTTTGGAAGGGCCGCGTTCCCACCCGGTCTGATACAGGTGAGATTCCTCACAGTGGCGCACTTTACCCGAAGTTATTGGTATTTTACTTTACGCTCTCAAGCTTTACTATCTTCTGGCAATTCTGATGACATGCCCTCACTTAAGATGACTGTCTTCAGTTTGTAGAGGAGTGAGCATGCGCTACTCTTATTCAACCTGGCGCCCTTTTCCAAGATGGCGCCATTGTAATGAGATGCAGAGCGCATGCCCTGACTTGATACAGCCCTTTGGTGATGACTTGACGCTGTATGGACATGCTCAGTACCCTGACAGGGCACGCTATGTGTACAACATGCGGACGACTTCTTCTATCCGAGGTAAATGCCTGTTCCCTCCTCATAACATTGATTTTAATTGATCACATCTGTCACTGATTTGATTATTATGTACACTTTCACACAAGTTACTCTATTGTGAGTTTTTAAATTGATTTTTGCTAATTTTGCACATGGTTTATCTAGTTACTATCGCTTACACAACGCTGCGATTACACAATTATGTACAATGATATTTTTGATGTATAATGTTTTGTATCTTTGTTAATTATCAATCATGTATTTTAATTAAGCACTTAGTTGATATGCACTTGTTACCTATATATTGCTTGTATCTCACTTTATTTAAATGCTTGAGAAAGGCTCACACTGAGCCGAAACGTCGCTCACCGCCATTATGGGTGAATAAAACCATATTTTTCACTTCTAAAGCTTCTGTGGAGTGCAGTCCATTTTTGACTTATATATATATATATATATAACTAACTGTATCAGTCTCCGTCCTAAAACAACTGGCCGGGCACAACTGATACATATGCAGTTAGCCTTACCTAGGCTGATACTTGATAGCTAACTGCTGATATTATTGCAGGACTGTTCTCTAGCATCCGGATGTACACAATAATGTTTCAGTCCACAGACAGCAAGTGAAAATATTGAGGACAATAGAAAGTGGCAGAACATTCACTGTATGGCTGCTTTCTTCTAAAAACAGCACTTCACGCCTGTCCATGGGCTGTGTTTGGTATTGCAGCTCGACTTCATTGGAATTAATGGTGCAGTACTACAATATTGCACAACTGTGGACGGTGTGGTACTGATCAGGGACGGACTGGGAAACCTAAGTGGCCCTGGAAAAATACTAAAAGTGGCGCCTGTTTGTAGTCGGGTCCAAATTGATGGAGGAAAGTCCAGCAATACCATATTGTGGCACATTATACCATCCCCAACAGAGCCAAATACCACAGTCCATCACAAAATACTGCCAGCAGCAAAAATACATCTCTAAAAACTTCCACTGGCCGGACATGGGGAGGGTTCAGGTGGACCCTTGGGCATCGGCCCACTGGGAAATTTCTCTTTAAGGTCTGTGGCCAATCCACCCCTGGTGCTAATTCTGCAAGAAAGCAACCATGTTTTTTAAAGACTTGAACTTCTGAATAGTTCTTTGCATAATGCATCCTAGAAGAGAAATATAAAAATGCCTGAATAGTTTAATGAATCGATCAGATAATTTAGTAATCTTGTTCTAAGAATTTCATTTTTTTAAATTTATAAACACCACTTGTCTCTCTGCCATCTTTAGTTTTCTTATATTTTCTTCTTGATCATTGCTTATAAATCTGTAACTGTTCATTGGCTACAGTAGTACAGATTAATAAGTGTAACCATTTTCATGTTTATCAAATATATAATTACTGTATGTTGACTCCAACTTTAAATTATATACATTTTAAAGTTAACATGTTTGTGATATTAATTTTACTGTTATAATTGCTTCTCGTAATCGTTTTTTGGAAACTGACATCAAAGACATGTAAACTTTTGAATAAACTTTTAATAAAAACCATACCCGATCTTTACACCAGATGACTTTCATTTATACTTTTACTTACTTTTCCGGGAGCATGTAATCTGGTCTGGCATAACATAAGTATACATTCCTGGCTACCTCATCTGTTCTACATTACAGTCATTTCTCAAATTTTGTAAACATGTACACCTCTTTAATCACATTTAGGGCATGAAGGCACCTATTACACAAGGCCTGCAAGTAGCTTGGCGTACTAATGTCTAATGCTAATGTCTAACAGATGAGTACAAATATTTCTCTTCAAAGTCATACATTTTTACATGTGTATTTACATTTTTATGAAGAAACATAATCCACTAAGGTTATAAATTGGGCTAAGGCTACTTTCACATTAGAGGCAGCCTTCTCCCGGCAGGATGTTCTAGTGGGTGGACAGCTTGCCGGATCTCGTGCTGTTGCTAATACACGCGTGCTGCTGGAGGTCCTCTCTGGCTCCATTCACTATAATAGGGCAGGCCAGAGGTTCGGCTGTAGCACGGCAAACATGCCAAGAGGCGGCCGGAATAAAACTACAACACACGTGCACTAGCAGCAGCACGGATCAGGCAGGCTGTTCAACCGCCAGAACAGCCTGCCGGAGAAGGTTGCCGCTAATGTGAAAATAGCCTAAGAAAAGATTTAGGATTGTATTAGAATAGAGTAGTTACAGCAGAGAACTGGGTGGGAAATTAATCCTTATTCCAGTTTATAGGAAAAAGATAATTATTTTATAATGTTCATCTAATTCAATAATTCTATTTAGTCTGAGAAAAAGAAAATGAGTAGAACGGATTAATCAGAAAAATAAAGTAAAAACAGATACAGATAATGAAAAAGGTAGTATATTTAGATTATTCTTATTACAAGTAAATGTTTTTGGCTTTTATAAAATACTTGGAAATTTGGAATGTGCAACATTCATTCCACTGAAGCCACAAGTTCAAATTTAGGCTGCATTTACAATGGTATTCTTTATATCCAGTGTACCGTGTTGTAGCGGACCACTTCATGTGACCAGGCATTTTACTGGATAGAATAGCACAGCATGCTGCACTAGTTTGTCCCATACCCCTAATGGATACTCTAATGTAGATGTGAATGCAACCTATGACAGTAGGGAGCTAAAAGTTGCTCATTTTGAAAGCTTCATCCAATAATCATACAATTTGTTTGGTTAGTGCTATAATACATTCCAAAGCTGTCCATTGCTATAAATCAGGTATACCCATACGTCATGGTGGGAATGTATAAAGTGGGCTTCTTCATTGAACCCGCTCTATAATCAGTGGGTGCCGACTTTATCATACAGCAGACACCCGGCCACAATGACTAGGAATGGCTATTAGGGTGAATAGGACAGGGAATCAAATGGGGGTTAATAGTGTTCACTGTAAAAGTAAAAAATAAAAATAAATTAAAAGTTCCCAATTTACATATAATAATAATATGTAATATATAAGAAAGAAACCCTCTTTCGAAAATGTCTAAACTACTAAAATATTAATAAAAATTTCATTTGTGCTGATCACCGTAATGGAAAAAATTGAAAACACATGATTCACGGTTTTTCTGTCAATCCCCCCAAAGAAATTGAATAACAGTGATCAAGAAGTCGTACGCATTCCACAAAAATGATAGCAATAAAATCTAAATTTCATCCTCCTGAAATAAGCAGCTCTATAGACTGAAACATAAAAGGTTAATGCTGTCAGAAAATGGTGATGGAAAGAAAATTTAGATTAAGGTTTTTATTACTAGATAAAAAAAAGTTATGGCTATTGGAACGTTGGGAGAAAACAACGAAGATGCAAGTCCAAAATAGGCCCCGTACTATATGCTCTGAAGACAATACAAACAATGAAGAACTTTCAAAACAGACTGAGAATAAATATAAAAATATGAACATTAACATTGTAAATGGCTCTGTTCTGTCAAATGGAAAACTGCTGAAAGAACACACTGTTGACATAAATCCCTTTAAAAAAGAACGATTTCCATATTTCAAGTGTAAAATCGAAAACTATACAAATGTATACCATGAATCGAATGGTATTTGCTTTAAACATGTATTATGGTTAATACCAGATGGGCTCAGCATGGCGGATGGATCAAACATGGCCGCGGGATTATTGCCATAAGGAGCAGGAGCCTGAAAACTAGTAGATGCCATATAATATGTTAGCCAAACAGGGGTTGTTGTTGGTATGGGGTTTGGCTGGTTAGGTGCATGGCACAATATGCCAGTTATTGCTTTTGTGGCCTCCATTCTCCTGAAAAAGCCCCTTTTGTATGAGAATTACATAAAGGGGCCAATAGTTTATCACTATATATATTTTACCTAATAATTGAAGTTACATTTACCTTTAACCTTTGCATCCTGAAACTATAGATGAAGAGTACCTTGTGGTGCAGCAGGTGACCGCCAATTGGATCCAACAAACTGTTAAATGAGGAGAGACAAATGGTTATGGGGCATTCCTGGAGTGACACAACAAGAAAGCAACCCCCACCCCTCCCCAGTTGCAAACCCGCTTCTCTAACCCCAACTGCTCTCCCGCCCTACAGGATGAAGAACCCTTCTTCTGCCATCTGATTCTCCACCATCTCCACATCATCTAATATCGATGATATGTCATCAGTAATATCCAGCTCCTCCTCTCTCTGCATCTTGCTGACTTTTCTTGGACATGGAGACTGCAAAGGATGATTTAGAAGCAGTAAAAGCCAGCAAAAGATGAGGATGGTCATAATTAAGACCTTGCACCGCTAAAGGGGGCATACTACTTCCATAGTCAACTACATGGAAAGTGAAGGACTGTAGTACCAGTAACTTGGCCAGGTGCACGTTCAGCTTCTGCGCTGTTGGATGACTGCATGCATACTGTTGTATTTTTGCAATAACCTCAGTGATCGATTGCTGTTGAAACAAGTAACGATGAGAAGGAGGAGGAGCATCAAGAGCAATAGACGAAACTGAAGTTGATGGGAAGGAATGACTACTTCCTTCTGCTGACATTGACAAGCCCTGACTGCTGGAGAAGGGGTGTGGGCCAGTGGATGATGCAGCGGTTCCTACGGAGAGCCCAGACAACTGTCTGTTGGCCATAATATACAGAAAATGCACCAGTAATGTAATAGATTAACTCTGAATGTCGCAGAAGTTGAACAAGATGCACTCGGCAATATATTAGGCCGCCCTTTATTACTGAGGCACAGTAATTCTATATATAAACTAACAGATTAACGGGGATTATGTCAGCAGTTGAACAAGATTCATGCGGTGATATATTAGACTGCCCTTTAATACTGCGGCACAGTAATTCTATATATATTGTGACACAGTGAGAGGTTTGGTGGTAAAAAACAGGTATTTTCCTCTCAGCCTGTGCTGCTGGGTTTGATTGCAGCCAGGTGAGGGCAAATACTGGACCGGATTTTAGGTGCCGGTCCGGGTTTTTTTGGGTGAATGCCTAGGTGCCTTTAAAAGACAGCTGGGTTTCATGCAAACCTCTCTCTGTGTTTGGGATCTGAGCCCTGTGCTGGGCTGAAAAGCTGAGACCTGTGTGTCAGAAGAGCAGGCCATTTAAAGACGGTCAGTGGACTTTTTGTGTTGCTGAGCATTCAGCCAGGTGTGAACTAACCCCTAGGATTTGAGGTGATTTAACCTGGAAACTGCTGGTGTTCCGTGGAGCTCTCAGGGCTGGAAGCAAGAGCTTGCAAAGAGGCGTGCAGTCTGCCTGGAAGCCTGAGGTTGGACTTTCCTGCGGCTGGGCTGACAGCCGGGTGTGAACACGCACCTAAACCACACAGGTGAATTTGATTCAGTCTTGGACTTTTGTTTTGCCTAAAGTTTTTGCTGTGTGTGAAGTAACACTAAGTGACTGATTTGAGTTTTGTTTGTGCAAGTGTGAAATAAAACACTGTTTGCTGCACTACCTTTGCCTCTATACTGCACCCGCACCGCTGTCTACCAGAGCAACCCCCCACATTTGGTGTCGGATGCGGGCAATTGCAGTGAGGCTGGCGTGAAGCCAAAACTTTTCGTAGCATTTTTTTTTTTTTTTTTTTGGGCACTGTTGTATGTCCTGGATTAAGCCTGCCAAGCTGCAACCACCAACACAGGACAAGATGGAGGAGATGATAAAGCAGCTTGTCCAGGCCAACTTAAACCAACAGCAGGCCATCGCACAACAGCAAAAGAGACATGAAGAAGCCTTACTTGTCCAACAGCAGGCCGTCGCACAACAGCAAAAGAGACATGAAGAAGCCTTACTTGTCCAACAGCAGGCCGTCGCACAGCTGCTAGAGGCTAATCAGCGACAGCAGGACACGAACCAGCGGCTGCTGCAACACGTAATGGTGCTAGAAAAGTCAGGGATGCCTCAGGGAGTGCACGATGCCCGGAAAGCAGTCCGCATGGCCGTTCCCAAGATGACACCGACAGATGATGTTGAAACCTACTTGGCGATGTTCGAAAAGGTGGCCGTGAGAGAGAGACTACCCCGAGACCAGTGGGCAGAGGTCATCGCTCCGCTTCTGGCGTCCGGACCCCAACAGGTTTACTTTGATTTACCGGACGACCAAGCGGCAGACTACTCTGTGGTTAAGGGTGAGATCCTGGCGAGACTGGGGGTGAATGTGTTGGTCAGGGCCCAGCGGGTACATCAGTGGGAGTTTAACCCAGCTGAGCCAGCGCGACCCCAGTATTACAATTTGCTAAAACTCTTACAAAAATGGCTACCGACTGACGTACTTAGTCCCACTGCTATGCTGGACCGTATTGTAGCTGACAAATTCTGGAGGGCATTGCCACTACCCCTCCAGCGCTGGGTTGGCCAGACATCTCCTACTAGTGCCCTGGAGATGGTGGACCTGGTCGAACGTTATGGGGCTACTGAGGAACTTAAGGGGGACTCTGGGGAAAGGAGTAATAAAACCCAGAAAATCCCCTCCCAGACCCTGCGGCCTGAGCTGAGAAAGACCGCACGGGATGTGCCCTTTGGGGATCAGGACTCTATAATCTGCTGGCGGTGCCAGGAGCCTGGCCATGTACGGGCCAACTGTCCCCTCCTGGGTGAGCCCATGGATGTGAACTTTGGGTATCGACAGTCATTGTATGCCAGAAGGGTCGATGTGTCAGAGGTTATCCATGATGAACACTTGTGTCGGGTGGAGGTGGGAGACACTCCAGTGGCAGCTCTGCTGGATTCAGGGAGTCAGGTGACCCTGGTGAGGGCTTCCTGGTGCGACTCCACAGAGTTTACAGGCCGGAGAGTCGGGGTTTTCAGCATTCATGGAGATTTAAAAGAATACCCCACTGCTCTGTTGTCTGTAAGCACGTGTGTCGGCAGGCAGGTCCATGAGGTGGCTGTAACCACGAGTATGCCCTATGATGTGATAATAGGAAGAGACTTTCCATTGTTCCCAGCCCTGTGGCCGGCCATTGTACATACAGTTCCCAGACAGGTAGGAAAACTTCCAGTAGTGAGGCCTAGCCCAGGTGAGGTGTTAGAACCCCAAAACCCAAGGCAGAGGGACCCACAGTAGGTCCGGTGGTTGAGGAGAAGACAGTCCCCTAAATAGGATAGGTAGAAAACATAGGAAGGTGGCTCAGCCAGGCCAAAGCCGGACCTGCAATCGAGTGTCTGGGGTCCGTAGCCAAAGGGACCCGGTTTTGGTTGTTGGGCCACCTGTGAACAGTAAGGACAGCGCTAGGGGAAGGGGACCTATAAAATGGCACAGAAAGTTGGAGACCCAAATTACAAGGTACACCAGCCAGGACGGCAAAAGCCGGAGCCGGTCTACCATGTAAATTTACGGAAACCTTGGAAGGTTAGAGAGACTTGTATTGAGAACAACCCGCGGCCGGTTTATCTAGGGAAAGAGATTCCGGTCCCTCTGTCTGCTAACAGGGAAGCGGCTGCCACAGATAAAATTACTGGCAGCCTTTCCACTGAACAGACTCGGAGAGCCAAGGAGTTTGTTAGTCGGAACACAGAGGTGTTCTGTGATTTCCTGAATGCCCTTCCATAACTCACCGTGATATTGTCACTGAGCCCCAGGCAAAGGTCTGGTTAAAGCCGTACCAGGTGCCCGTGGCTCGGCGACAAGCCATCTCTGAAGGAGTGATATGGGGTTGGCCGCAGCCTGTCCCCATCTGGACAAAGAAGGAAAGTCCTGGGTCACCAGAGGGTTCGGGTGACTTCAGAACTTTAGATTTTCAGTGGAACACAGAGCAGGGCAGTTACAGGGAAATGCGAGTGCCCGGTTCTGGGTATACTGTCTGGCGTGTGTTCACCCCCTCAGGGTTGAACAAAGGGGGTATGTGACACAGTGAGAGGTTTGGTGGTAAAAACAGGTATTTTCCTCTCAGCCTGTGCTGCTGGGTTTGATTGCAGCCAGGTGAGGGCAAATACTGGACCGGATTTTAGGTGCCGGTCCGGGTTTTTGGGTGAATGCCTAGGTGCCTTTAAAAGACAGCTGGGTTTCATGCAAACTCTCTCTCTGTGTTTGGGATCTGAGCCCTGTGCTGGGCTGAAAAGCTGAGACCTGTGTGTCAGAAGAGCAGGCCATTTAAAGACGGTCAGTGGACTTTTTGTGTTGCTGAGCATTCAGCCAGGTGTGAACTAACACCTAGGATTTGAGGTGATTTAACCTGGAAACTGCTGGTGTTCCGTGGAGCTCTCAGGGCTGGAAGCAAGAGCTTGCAAAGAGGCGTGCAGTCTGCCTGGAAGCCTGAGGTTGGACTTTCCTGCGGCTGGGCTGACAGCCGGGTGTGAACACGCACCTAAACCACACAGGTGAATTTGATTCAGTCTTGGACTTTTGTTTTGCCTAAAGTTTTTGCTGTGTGTGAAGTAACACTAAGTGACTGATTTGAGTTTTGTTTGTGCAAGTGTGAAATAAAACACTGTTTGCTGCACTACCTTTGCCTCTATACTGCACCCGCACCGCTGTCTACCAGAGCAACCCCCCACAATATATATATATATAAAATAAGAGATTAACTGTGAATGTATCAGCAGTTGAACAAGATACAGACGGCGATAAATTAGACCCCCCTTTTAATACTGCGGCACAGTAATTCCATATATAAAATAAGAGATTAATGGGAATTGTGTCAGCAGTTCAACAAGATGCAGATTATATATTAGATCGCCCTTTACTAGTGAGGCACTGTAATTCTACATATCAACTAAAAGATTAACGATGATTGTGGCAGCAGGTGAACAAGATGCATGTGGTAATTGCACTCAACTTGCACTGTCCCTTACGGTCTCCTTACATTGTCTAAAAACTCTCCTTACAATCTCCCTAAACTGTCCCGGCACTCTCCCTATCCAATATTGTATAATTAAAAGCTTTCTGCAACACTGTCCCTAGCGCATAAGCACTTGTCACATCTCTCCCTAAGCTCAGCTCACAGTGAAATTGTGGAGATCGCAAGGGATGAGGCTTTTTATAGGGCTGTGACATCACAGGGGATGCTCTGTTGATTAGCTAGATGCACAACATTATGGATCATATCGCGCTCCTGAGATTCTTACTTTCACTTTGTAACCCATGCAGCACCCATTTAAGAAAAAATCTGATTCTTTACCACGAAGCACGAGGAAATTCGGCTTTGTGGCAAAATTAATTTTTCCTAAACTTTGGATCGAATGCTGCATCGGATGCTTTGATTCGCTCAACACTAATAATAATTATTATTATTATTAAAGGTTTTGCCTTATTAGAGACATATCTTTTCTGTATGGAATCCTTAGTTGATTTTGCCAGGGGAAGCTATAGCCAGCCAGAAATTTTCTTTGCAATGTTGCCCCTTGGCCAACCAATGTCTCATTAGCATATTGTACACAGGGCTAACGGACCCAATGAGTTGGGTATGGGGAGAAGGGGGTTAGCAAAGATGGCTTTGATGTTGACTGATCCCGGCCATGCATCCCTCTGCTTCCAGCTGCTGTGAACGTGGGCTGCTCTGAGAGCATAGGGTGCTTCTGCTTTTAACATGCTGCATACAGATTACACTGCACATTGTGGTGGCAAGTCCTCTTCAAAGGACCAGTTTGCATTAACGTTCTTTAAAGTAATCAATGTACCTATGAAACTGGCTGACCTTTGCATGTGCAGCTGAAGGCATCTGTGTTGGTCCCATCTTCATATGTGCCCACATTGCTGAGAAAATGATACTTTAATATATGCAAACGAGCCTATGGGAGCAATGGGGACATTGCCATTAAACCTAGACACTCATCATGACACCTGGCGCTGTCAGAGGGCACAGCAGTTGCAGAGAGCACAGCCTCTAGGTGTAACGGCAACACCCCATTGCTCTTAGGGCCTCATTTCCATATGTACAAACATAATTTTTCTCAGGAATGTGGCCACATATGAACATGGGACCAACACAGATGTCTTCAGCTGCCAAGTGCACATGCAACAGATCAGCCAGTTTCATTGGTATAAATCTGCTCCTATCTTCCATTCTAAGCTGTGGTCACATGACTGTGTCCATGCATCTTTTCTTAGTTACTGTTATGCAGTGGCGTACTTCAAATAGAGGCAGACCACGCAGCTGCTATGGGGCTAGTGGGGGAAGGGGGCCCGAAGTGGAGGATAGGCCACACCCACTAATTACACTTATATAGCTACCTGTGAGAGGAGAATATAGGAAGTGGAGAAGGACCTTTGGTGATGTCATCATCCCTGTGTGACCAGTTCAGGAAGCCAAGCCAGAGCAGAGCAGTGAAGTCTGAAGGACCTTTGGTGATGCCATTATCATGTGACCAGTGCAGAAAACTAGTGAAAGACCTGTGGATGTCTGAGGGGGCGGAGCTTCTGTGTTGTGCCTGGAGGAGAGGTTAGTGATGTCCTGGGATAACCCATATAACATCCAACATATAATAGCTGGGATTTGTAGTTCAGTCGTATTATATCCCCTCTTCATGCAATTTCAACTTATGCCCTAGTACAGTCTGGTAATGCTGGGAGTTGTAGTTCTCTCCTCTTATACGCCCTCTCTGTAATGTATACTGATGCCCCATAATGAGTCTCGCTATACTGGGGGTTATAGTTATTTACTTTTAAAGCTCTCACCCAGTAGAACTGAATGATGCCCTATAATAATCTGGACATGCTGGGAGTTGTAGTTATCTCTTCTTAGGCTGGGTTCACATCACCGTTTAGTTTTACGTTTGCGTGTGGTGTGACTTTTCCGCCTAAGGTACTGCACTACTTTGCAGCGCGGATCCGTCTGTCATTTGTACAGACGGGATCAAGACTCCCTAACTGCAAGCGTTGTATCCGGTCTCAGAACGGATCCGCTTGCATTAGCTTTAAAGAAAATAACAGTCCAAAACGGATCCGGTTTTGACTTACGTGAAAGTCAATGGGAACGGATCCGCTTTCAAATGCACCATATTGTGTCACTGACAACGGATCCGCCCCCATTGACTTACATTGTAAAAACGGATCCGTTAGGCTCCGCTCTTCAGACGGACACCAAAATGCTGCATGCTGCGCTTTGGGTGTCCGCCTCCAAAACGGAATAGAGGCGGAACGGAGTTTAACTGATGCATTCTGAACGGATCCTTATCCATTCAGAATGCATTAGGGCTAACTGATCCGTTTTGGACCGCTTGTGAGAGCCCTGAAACGGATCTCACAAACGGAATCCAAAACGCTAGTGTGAAAGTACCCTTACATAAAAGATCTCAGAGGGAAATGGCTCAAATGGATGCTTGAAATACAGGATCTGTTTTTTTGTTTTTTTTCTGTTACTCTGACGGATCAGAAGTATGAAAAACTAAACAGTGATGTGAACCCGGCCTTATACTCTCTATGTGTAATATCTACTTGTATCCAATAATAACAGCCTGGACATGCTGGGAGTTGTAGTTCTCTCCACTTTTACCTCTCCTTGTGTTGTTTCCTAATTTCCAATAATAGAAATCTGGTGATGATGAGACCTGTAGTTCCCTTTGTCACTATCATGATGTCTCTGCAGCAGCTGAGGTGTGTATTAGACTTTTGTTCACATCTGTGTTGGTGACGTTCAGCTGTTCTGCCCCTGTCATAGGAGCACAACAACGAAAAATCAGCACAATTCCAGATCTGGCACTTCATGGACGACAACATCTGACCGGATCCCGCTGGACTATTATGAGACCTCACGGGTTTCCATCTGCCAGGCTATAAAATTGTGTCCAGCATTTATGACCTGATCTGTGAATGAGGCCCCAACACAGATGTGATCAAAGCCTTATATGTTCTCTAGCATCAGATTATGATGTCCTGCAGCAGCTGATGTGTGTATTATGAGGTTCTATAGCAGATGTGGTGTGTATTGTGAGGTTCTGCAGCAGCTGAGGTGTGTATTAGGAGGTTCTGCTGCAGCTGAGATGTGTATTATGATGTTCTTCAGCAGCTGAGGTGTGTATGATGAGGTTCTATAGCAGCCGTGGTGCATAATTATGAGGTCCTGCAGCAGCTGAGGTGTGTATTATGGGTGCTGCAGCAGCTGAGGTGTGTATTATGAGGTCATGCAGCAGCTGAGG
This sequence comes from Bufotes viridis, assembly GCA_033119425.1. NCBI lineage: Eukaryota > Metazoa > Chordata > Amphibia > Anura > Bufonidae > Bufotes > Bufotes viridis. Next base: position 219,878,986 of record CM065590.1, read on the forward strand.
TGTGTATTATGAGGTTCTATAGCAGCTGAGGTGTGTATAAGTACAATCTGCAGCAGCTGAGGTGGGTGTTAGTACGTTCTGCAGCATCTGAGATGTGTGTTAGTATGTTCTGCAGCGGCTGAGGTGTGTGTAGGAGATCCTTCAGCAGCTGAGGTATGTATTAGGAGGTTCTGCAGCGGCTGAGGTGTGTATAAGGAGGTCCCGCAGCAGCTGAGGTGTGTATGAGGAGGTGGAGGTTCTGCAGCAGCTGAGGTGTGTATTATGATGTTCTGCAGCAGCTGAGGTGTGTATTAGGAGGTTCTGCAGCACTGAGGGTGTGTATTCTGAGGTTCTGTAGCACCTTTCCCAAAATAAAACACACAAAATTGTAAAAAAAAAAAAGGAAAAAAAGAAAACAGACATATTGGATATTGCCGCGTCCGTAACGACCGTCTCTATAAAAATATCACATGATCAACCCCCTCACCTAAACACTGTAGAAAAAATAAAATAAAACTGTTCTAAACAACCATTTTTTGTCACTTTACATCATAAAAAGTGCTTTTATTGTGTTAAAAGTGAAAAAATAAAAAAGTAGACATATAAGGTATCGCTACGTCCATAACAACCAGTTCTTTTAAAATATCAAATGACCCAACCCCTCAGGTGAACACCGAAAAATATAAAAACTCTGTCAATAAAGCCATTTTTTGTCACCTTACATCACAAAAGTGTAATACCAAGCGATCAAAAAGTCATACGCACCCCAAAAATAGTACCAATCGAACCGTCATCTCATCCCACAAAAATAGGACCCTATCTAAAACAATTGCCCAAAAAACTAAAAACTATGGCTCTCAGAATATGGAGACGCTAAACGTGATTTTTTTTTGTTTCAAAAATGCTTTTATTGTGTAAAACTTAAATGAATAAAAAAGTATACATATTGGGTATTTCCAAGTCTGTAACGACCTGGTGTATAAAAATATCACATGACCTAACCCCTCAGATAAACACCTTAAAAACTCAAATAAAACTGTCAAAAAGCCATTTTGGTCACCTTACATCACAAAAGTGTAGTACCAAGCGATCAAAAAGTCATATGCACCATAAAATAGTACCAATCATACCATCATCTCATCCCGAAAAAATAAGCCCCTACATAAGACAGTCTCCCAAAAATATAGCTTTCAGAATATGGAGACACTAAAAATGTTTTTTCAAAAATGCTTTATTATGTAAAACTGAAATAAACAACAAAAAAGTTGTCATATTTGGTATTGTCACGCCCATAACAACCTGCTCTATAGAAATAGCACATGATCTAACCTGTCAGATGAACATTGTAAAAAAACAAAAATAAAAACGGTGCCAAAACAGCTTTTTTTTGTTACCTTGCCTCACAAAAAGTGTAATATAGAGCAACCAAAAATCATATGCACCCTAAAATAGTACCAACAAAACTGACACCTTATTCCGTAGTTTCCAAAATGGAGTTACTTTTTGGAGTTTCTACTCTAAGGGTGCATCAGGGGTCTTCAAATGTGACATGGCAGCTTAAAATTATCCCAGTGAAATCTGCCCTCCAAAAACCATACGGCGCTCCTTTTCTTCTCTGCTCTGCTGTGTGCCCATGCAGCGGTTTATGATCACAAATGGGGTGTTTCTGTAAACTACAGAATCAGGGTAATAAATATTGAGTTTTGTTTGGTTGCTAACCCTTGCTTTTGTTACCAGAAAAAATGAATTAAATTGAAAAATCTGCCAAAAAAGTAGAAATTCATCTACATTTCCTTTAATTTTTGTGAAACACCTAAAAGGTTAACAAAATTTGTAAAATCTGTTTTGAATACCTTGAAGTGTGTAGTTTCTAAAATGGGGCCATTTATGTGTGGTTTCTACTATGTAAGTCGCACAGTGACTTCATAACCGAACTGGTCCTTAAAAAGTGGGTTTTGGAAATGAAGTAGATATTTGAAATATAAAGTAATAACTATTATATGAGGTATCACTGTCTGTTTTAAGAGCAGAGAAATTGAGATTTGGAAAGTTGCAAATTTTTAGAATTTTTGGTAAATTTTGGATTTTTTTAAAGTAAAAATAAAAAATATTGACTGAAATGATCATTATCATGAAGTACAATGTGTCATGAGAAAACAGTCTCTCAATGGCTTGAAAAAGTAAAAGCTTTCCAAAGTTATTACCACATAAAGTGACACGTCAAATATCCAAAAACACCTGGTCTTTAAGGTGAAATATGGCAGGGTCCTGGAAGGGTTAAAGCCTTCAGTTTTCTGTGTCCGCACCTTGTAAAATGTCCCTGTCCTATTCCTCTGCCAGCACGCTTCGCACTGTGATCTGACTGACCAGTCCGGACCTGATCTGATCTAGCAGTGTCACCAGTCCAGACTCCAGACCAGCTCCATGAAGATCTGCCGCCGGCCCTGACTGCGCTCTGACAGCAGCACAAACAGTAAGTCAGCATTGGGGAGAAGGGGAAGCAGGAGCAGGCACAGTCCATGGGTGAAGGATGGCACACTATATAAGAAGTAGCAGCAGCGGGCACAGTTCATGGGGAAGGGTGACAACTATATAAGAAGTAGCAACAGAGTGCACAGTTCATCGGGTAAGGCTAGGTAATCACTTGCGATCAGATTTCGGTATTCTGTTCCGGCAGAATTCCAGAATTCGCCAGATCCAGCATATGCCAAACACTGCTGGCTCAATCATGGGGTCATTCGAGATCCGGCATGCAGCGGAATCTTGCCCTTTGCTGCGGCAGATGTGCACGTACCCTAAGGGGTGCTGTGCGTCACTCACAAGGGGACCCAATTCAGATTCTTGCCACGGGGCCCAGTGATTTCTATGTATGCCCCTGCTGTTATGTTTTAACAAGGACAGTGATAGGGAGTGTCTATGTAACTATCTGGTGGGAGGAGCTATAAACTAGCTGGGTGTTGGTGGGGCAGTGATAGGGAGTGTCTATGTAACTAGCTGGTGGGAGGAGCTATAAACTAGCTGGGTGTTGTAGGGGCAGTGATAGGGAGTGTCTATGTAACTAGCTGGTGGGAGGAGCTATAAACTAGCTGGGTGTTGTTAGGGGCAGTGATAGGGGAGTGTCTATGTAACTAGCTGGTGGGAGGAGCTATAAACTAGCTGGGTGTTGTTAGGGGCAGTGATAGGGAGTGTCTATGTAACTAGCTGGTGGGAGGAGCTATAAACTAGCTGGGTGTTGGTAGGAGCAGTGATAGGGTAGTGTCTATGTAACTAGCTGGTGGAGGAGCTATAAACTAGCTGGGTGTTAGGGGCAGTGATAGGGAAGTGTCTATGTAACTAGCTGGTGGGAGGAGCTATAAACTAGCTGGGCTGTTAGTGAGGCAGTGATAGGGGAGTGTCTATGTAACTAGCTGGTGGGAGGAGCTATAAACTAGCTGGGTGTTAGGGGCAGTGATAGGGAGTGTCTATGTAACTAGCTGGTGGGAGGAGCTATAAACTAGCTGGGTGTTAGGGGCAGTGATAGGGGAGTGTCTATGTAACTAGCTGGTGGGAGGAGCTATAAACTAGCTGGGTGTTGATGGGGCAGTGATAGGGAGTGTCTATGTAACTAGCTGGTGGGAGGAGCTATAAACTAGCTGGGTGTTAGGGGCAGTGATAGGGCAGTGTCTATGTAACTAGCTGGTGGGAGGAGCTATAAACTAGCTGGGGTGTTAGGGGCAGTGATAGGGAGTGTCTATGTAACTAGCTGGTGGGAGGAGCTATAAACTAGCTGGGTGTTGTTAGGGCAGTGATAGGGGAGTGTCTATGTAACTAGCTGGTGGGAGGAGCTATAAACTAGCTGGGTGTTAGGGGCAGTGATAGAGGAGTGTCTATGTAACTAGCTGGTGGGAGGAGCTATAAACTAGCTGGGTGTTGTTAGGGCAGTGATAGGGGAGTGTCTATGTAACTAGCTGGTGGGAGGAGCTATAAACTAGCTGGGTGTTAGGGGCAGTAATAGGGAGTGTCTATGTAACTAGCTGGTGGAGGAGCTATAAACTAGCTGGTTGTTGTTAGGGCAGTGATAGGGAGTGTCTATGTAACTAGCTGGGTGGGAGGAGCTATAAACTAGCTGGGTGTTGAGGAGTAGTGATAGGGAGTGTCTATGTAACTAGCTGGTGGGAGGAGCTATAAACTAGCTGGGTGTTGTTAGAGGCAGTGATAGGGGAGTGTCTATGTAACTAGCTGGTGTGAGGAGCTATAAACTAGCTGGGTGTTGTAGGGGCAGTGATAGGGGAGTGTCTATGTAACTAGCTGGTGGGAGGAGCTATAAACTAGCTGGGTGTTGGTAGGGCAGTGATAGGGGAGTGTCTATGTAACTAGCTGGGTGGGAGGAGCTATAAACTAGCTGGGTGTTGTTAGGAGCAATGATAGGGAGTGTCTATGTAACTAGCTGGTGGGAGGAGCTATAAACTAGCTGGGTTGTTGGTAGGGCAGTGATAGGAGTGTCTATGTAACTAGCTGGGTGGGAGGAGCTATAAACTAGCTGGGTGTTGTTAGGAGCAGTGATAGGGGAGTGTCTATGTAACTAGCTGGGTGGGAGGAGCTATAAACTAGCTGGGTGTTGTTAGGAGCAGTGATAGGGGAGTGTCTATGTAACTAGCTGGGTGGGAGGAGCTATAAACTAGCTGGGTGTTAGGAGCAGTGATAGGGGAGTGTCTATGTAACTAGCTGGGTGGGAGAGCTATAAACTAGCTGGGTCGTTAGGAGTAGTGATTGAGGAGTGTCTATGTAACTAGCTGGTGTGAGGAGCTATAAACTAGCTGGGTGTTGTTAAGAGCAGTGATAGGGAGTGTCTATGTAACTAGCTGGTGGGAGGAGCTATAAACTAGCTGGGTGTTGGTGGGGCAGTGATACGGGAGTGTCTATGTAACTAGCTGGTGGGAGGAGCTATAAAACTAGCTGGGTGTTGTTAGGAGCAATGATAGGGGAGTGTCTATGTAACTAGCTGGTGGGAGGAGCTATAAACTAGCTGGGTGTTGTTAGGGGCAGTGATAAGGGAGTGTCTATGTAACTAGCTGGGTGGAGAGCAGCTATAAACTTAGTTGAGTGTTGTTAGACTGGTGTTGGAGCTATGGCAGAGAATGGCGAAGTGCATGCAGTAACAGGAAGTGCTACATACATACAGAATGCGAGACCGACCAGGCAGGGGTTATTTTACATTCCTAGGCAGGGGTTATTAGAATTCAGCAATTTAAGCATGCACTGTAATGGTCATGTGTATTCTCTGGCACTATCATTATCATTTCTTTTAATTTTGCTGTAAAACTGTAATCAGGTTGGCAACTTCACGAGAGCTGTTCTGCTTTTCTCTTTTATTTTAGATTAGTTTCATATAGGCAATCTGTGACCTTAGTGATGTCACATGAGGTTGTGCTGTAACAGTACCCACGTGATTGTTTCCATTGATCAGTATCTCTTCTTCTTTCACAAGACTAAAAAAGGACCATTGATGGTTGCTAGAGCAGCCATGGGTAGATGTGTTGCTCTCTAACTTCCTCTACAATACAGAAAGTCAAGTGTAAGTATTTACAAAACAAATACATGACTATCATTTTTATCACATGTTTCCTGGTGTTGGTTTGGTGATAGGCATACTTGTGAGATACATAATTGTACATTGTGAAACGGATACTATCAGGTGCAACTTTGCCTTCCTGCTGCCTGAGACAAAAAGGTGGAATGCCCCCTCTCCTTCCTCCCAAATAAGTTGCAGATTTCCAATGGTTGCAGATCTGGCCTTAAGAGTTTACACTTTGACCAATGTGGTCAAGCTTGGGAAAACTCCTTGGCCGAACCAAATGTAGAACATTGAGATTTTTGCTGGACATTCCGAGGACAGGCGTGCATTTGCCAACTTAGTACACACATACTCAGGGCTCGGCCTTTGGGGTGTGCGAGCTGTGCAGCCACACATAGGGTGCCAGGGCAACTGAGAGCATCCAGCTCACGAGGCGCGAACCTACAGCCTACAGGCACGGGACTGGCCTGCACGCAGCCCTGGTGACAGAAATGGGGCGGCCGGCGGTGGGACTGGACACAGCAGGAGATGGCTGCCATTGCGCCCATCTCCATAGTCATCTGTATCGCCGTCCTCAGGCATATGATCCTGTATCGCCGTCCTCAGGCACGGCTAGATCGCCGCTAGCCCAGGTCCGCGATATGGCAGTAGAATAGCTCTGGGTGACTTTATTTTCTTAAAAGAATTATTTTATTGATATGCAAATTAACCTGGGAAGGGGCCCAAGGGGCGGTACTAACCTTCCTGGTGCCCAGCCACGCCCCCATGTGAGCAGGCCCAGCACTGCCTGCGTCCGCCTAATCTCCTCCCTTGCTTCCAGTGAGATGCGCCGTGAATCTCGTGATGCGCGGATTGACGCATGCGCAGTTCCTTCCCTGAGGCTGATGCCAGCACAGGGAAGGAACGTATGTTACAACTGCGTATGCGCGATCTCGCGCATCGCGAGATTTGCGGCAATCTCACTGAAGCAAGGAGAAGATTCAGCGGA
>CM065590.1:219885517-219936876 GCA_033119425.1 Bufotes viridis
GAAGCTAAGCTGAACTGCACCTGCATTTCAGCGGCCAAAAAGCAAGAACAGAAAAGTCTTAGCTTTGTCAGTGGCCGCTGCATATTCCTGTGTTGAGAAAGCGAGTAACAAGTGTTACTCTAAAAGTTCATTTTTCCATACCATCAGGAACAGTTAAGAAGGCTTTTGTGTTCTGGGCTTGCTAATAGACGCTGGACAGTATTCCAATCTGCACAGAAGCGCCACTTGTTCCCTCAAACAAATCTTCCATAATCTGACACCATCGTTTGACACACACAAAAACGTGCCTTTACCTGTTGATTGGTGCCCTTACCTGTTGAGGTGCATGGATCCACACCTGACTGAAGAATGAAGCATCATGGCTGCTGCCAGGGAGGAAAACAGCAAGGGTCCATTGTGATGTCATCATCCATGTATGCTGAAGGGTTCCATTGTGACACGCTCAGTGTTCAGTCTATTGAAATTTTTATGGAGGCTGCCATATTGATTTTCTGGAGGCAGCCATTTTGATTTGCAGCAAAACATAGTTGTCATTTCAATGAATAAGACATGTTGGCAAGGAATTTGATTGCAACAACAGAAGTCAGCAAGGACAAAACCTAGTTTATGAGCACTTTTCATCATAGCTGCATTAAAATACTGGTTTGGAACCTGCTTGTGGATTCCTGGAGCAGGTAGAGCAGTATCAGAGGTGCTAAGTTCATTCAGTGCTAGCACAGAACTTTGATTGGACAAGCATGTGCATTCTCATTCTGCCAACTCCAAAAATGCATAAAAGGTATGGTATCTCATGAGAGGTGGTGAGTTGCATAAGCTAAGCTGAACTGCACCTGCATTTCAGCGGCCAAAAAGCAAGAAACAGAAAAGGCTTAGCTTTGTCAGTGGCCGCTGTATATTCCTGTGTTGAGAATGCGAGTAACGAGGGTTACTCTAAAAGTTCATTTTTCCATACCATCAGGAACAGTTAAGAAGGCTTTTGTGTTCTGGGCTTGCTAATAGACGCTGGACAGTATTCCAATCTGCACAGAAGCGCCACTTGTTCCCTCAAACAAATCTTCTATAATCTGACACCATCGTTTGACACACACAAAAACGTGCCTTTACCTGTTGATTGGTGCCCTTACATGTTGAGGTGCATGGATCCACACCTGACTGAAGAATGAAGCATCATGGCTGCTGCCAGGGAGGAAAACAGCAAGGGTCCATTGTGATGTCATCATCCATGTATGCTGAAGGGTTCCATTGTGACACGCTCAGTGTTCCGTCTATTGAAAGTTTTATTGAGGCTACCATATTGATTTTCTGGAGGCAGCCATTTTGATTTGCAGTAAAACATAGTTGTCATTTCAATGAATACGAGATGTTGGCAAGGAATTTGATTGCAACAACAGAAGTCAGCAAGGACAAAACCTAGTTTATGAGCACTTTTCATCATAGCTGCAATAAAATACTGGGTTGGAACCTGCTTGTGGATTCCTGGAGCAGGTAGAGCAGTATCAGAGGTGCTAAGTTCATTCAGTGCTAGCACAGAACTTTGATTGACAAGCATGTGCATTCTCATTCTGCCAACTCCAAAAATGCATAAAAGGTATGGTATCTCATGAGAGGTGGTGAGTTGCAGAAGCTAAGCTGAACTGCACCTGCATTTCAGCGGCCAAAAAGCAAGAAACAGAAAAGGCTTAGCTTTGTCAGTGGCCGCTGTATATTCCTGTGTTGAGAAAGCGAGTAACGAGGGTTACTCTAAAAGTTCATTTTTCCATACCATCAGGAACAGTTAAGAAGGCTTTTGTGTTCTGGGCTTGCTAATAGACGCTGGACAGTATTCCAATCTGCACAGAAGCGCCACTTGTTCCCTCAAACAAATCTTCCATAATCTGACACCATCGTTTGACACACACAAAAACGTGCCTTTTACCTGTTGATTGGTGCCCTTACCTGTTGAGGTGCATGGATCCACACCTGACTGAAGAATGAAGCATCATGGCTGCTGCCAGGGAGGAAAACAGCAAGGGTCCATTGTGATGTCATCATCCATGTATGCTGAAGGGTTCCATTGTGACACGCTCAGTGTTCCATCTATTGAAATTTTTATGGAGGCTGCCATATTGATTTTCTGGAGGCAGCCATTTTGATTTGCAGTAAAACATAGTTGTCATTTCAATGAATAAGACATGTTGGCAAGGAATTTGATTGCAACAACAGAAGTCAGCAAGGACAAAACCTTAGTTTATGAGCACTTTTCATCTTAGCTGCATTAAAATACTGGGTTGGAACCTGCTTGTGGATTCCTGGAGCAGGTAGAGCAGTATCAGAGGTGCTAAGTTCATTCAGTGCTAGCACAGAACTTTGATTGGACAAGCATGTGCATTCTCATTCTGCCAACTCCAAAAATGCATAAAAGGTATGGTATCTCATGAGAGGTGGTGAGTTGCAGAAGCTAAGCTGAACTGCACCTGCATTTCAGCGGCCAAAAAGCAAGAAACAGAAAAGGCTTAGCTTTGTCAGTGGCCGCTGTACAGATGCAGCAGGGTTAGCACTCCCGCTGTTAACTCAAATTTCTTAACTCATTTCATTATCTTGAGAAAAAAGCCATTGAAAAGCAATTGAAGGTGTTTGCTTAGATTAGATAACCAAACTCAGAAATCTCAGAAAAAGGAGTGCTAACCATGCTACATCTGTATATTCCTGTGTTGAGAAAGCGAGTAACGAGGATTACTCTAAAAGTTGATTTTTTCATACCATCAGGAACAGTTAAGAAGGCTTTTGTGTTCTGGGCTTGCTAATAGACGCTGGACAGTATTCCAATCTGCACAGAAGCGCCACTTGTTCCCTCAAACAAATCTTCCATAATCTGACACCATCGTTTGACACACACAAAAACGTGCCTTTACCTGTTGATTGGTGCCCTTACCTGTTGAGGTGCATGGATCCACACCTGACTGAAGAATGAAGCATCATGGCTGCTGCCAGGGAGGAAAACAGCAAGGGTCCATTGTGATGTCATCATCCATGTATGCTGAAGGGTTCCATTGTGACACGCTCAGTGTTCCGTCTATTGAAATTTTTATGGAGGCTGCCATATTGATTTTCTGGAGGCAGCCATTTTGATTTGCAGTAAAACACAGTTGTCATTTCAATGAATAAGACATGTTGGCAAGGAATTTGATTGCAACAACAGAAGTCAGCAAGGACAAAACCTAGTTTATGAGCACTTTTCATCATAGCTGCAATAAAATACTGGGTTGGAACCTGCTTGTGGATTCCTGGAGCAGGTGGAGCAGTATCAGAGGTGCTAAGTTCATTCAGTGCTAGCACAGAACTTTGATTGGACAAGCATGTGCATTCTAATTCTGCCAACTCCAAAAATGCATAAAAGGTATGGTATCCATGAGAGGTGGTGAGTTGCAGAAGCTAAGCTGTACTGCACCTGCATTTCAGCGGCCAAAAAGCAAGAAACAGAAAAGGCTTAGCTTTGTCAGTGGCCGCTGTATATTCCTGTGTTGAGAAAGCGAGTAACGAGGGTTACTCTAAAAGTTCATATTTCCATACCATCAGGAACAGTTAAGAAGGCTTTTGTGTTCTGGGCTTGCTAATAGACGCTGGACAGTATTCCAATCTGCACAGAAGCGCCACTTGTTCCCTCAAACAAATCTTCCATAATCTGACACCATCGTTTGACACACACAAAAACGTGCCTTTACCTGTTAATTGGTGCACTTACCTGTTGAGGTGCATGGATCCACACCTGACTGAAGAATGAAGCATCATGGCTGCTGCCAGGGAGGAAAACTGCAAGGGTCCATTGTGATGTCATCATCCATGTATGCTGAAGGGTTCCATTGTGACACGCTCAGTGTTCCGTCTATTGAAATTTTTATGGAGGCTGCCATATTGATTTTCTGGAGGCAGCCATTTTGATTTGCAGTAAAACATAGTTGTCATTTCAATGAATAAGACATGTTGGCAAGGAATTTGATTGCAACAACAGAAGTCAGCAAGGACAAAACCTAGTTTATGAGCACTTTTCTTCATAGCTGCATTAAAATACTGGGTTGGAACCTGCTTGTGGATTCCTGGAGCAGGTAGACCAGTATCAGAGGTGCTAAGTTCATTCAGTGCTAGCACAGAACTTTGATTGGACAAGCATGTGCATTCTCATTCTGCCAACTTCAAAAATGCATAAAAGGTATGGTATCTCATGAGAGGTGGTGAGTTGCAGAAGCTAAGCTGAACTGCACCTGCATTTCAGCGGCCAAAAAGCAAGAAACAGAAAAGGCTTAGCTTTGTCAGTGGCCGCTGTATATTCCTGTGTTGAGAAAGCGAGTAACGAGGGTTACTCTGAAAGTTCATTTTTTCATACCATCAGGAACAGTTAAGAAGGCTTTTGTGTTCTGGGCTTGCTAATAGACGCTGGACAGTATTCCAATCTGCACAGAAGCGCCACTTGTTCCCTCAAACAAATCTTCCATAATCTGACACCATCGTTTGACACACACAAAAACGTGCCTTTACCTGTTGATTGGTGCCCTTACCTGTTGAGGTGCATGGATCCACACCTGACTGAAGAATGAAGCATCATGGCTGCTGCCAGGGAGGAAAACAGCAAGGGTCCATTGTGATGTCATCATCCATGTATGCTGAAGGGTTCCATTGTGACACGCTCAGTGTTCCATCTATTGAAATTTTTATGGAGGCTGCCATATTGATTTTCTGGAGCCAGCCATTTTGATTTGCAGTAAAACATAGTTGTCATTTCAATGAATAAGACATGTTGGCAAGGAATTTGATTGCAACAACAGAAGTCAGCAAGGACAAAACCTAGTTTATGGGCACTTTTCATCATAGCTGCATTAAAATACTGGGTTGGAACCTGCTTGTGGATTCCTGGAGCAGGTAGAGCAGAATCAGAGGTGCTAAGTTCATTCAGTGCTAGCACAGAACTTTGATTGGACAAGCATGTGCATTCTCATTCTGCCAACTCCAAAAATGCATAAAAGGTATGGTATCTCATGAGAGGTGGTGAGTTGCAGAAGCTAAGCTGAACTGCACCTGCATTTCAGCGGCCAAAAAGCAAGAAACAGAAAAGGCTTAGCTTTGTCAGTGGCCGCTGTATATTACTGTGTTGAGAATGCGAGTAACGAGGGTTACTCTAAAAGTTGATTTTTTCATACTATCAGGAACAGTTAAGAAGGCTTTTGTGTTCTGGGCTTGCTAATAGACGCTGGACAGTATTCCAATCTGCACAGAAGCGCCACTTGTTCCCTCAAACAAATCTTCCATAATCTGACACCATCGTTTGACACACACAAAAACGTGCCTTTACCTGTTGATTGGTGCCCTTACCTGTTGAGGTGCATGGATCCACACCTGACTGAAGAATGAAGCATCATGGCTGCTGCCAGGGAGGAAAACAGCAAGGGTCCATTGTGATGTCATCATCCATGTATGCTGAAGGGTTCCATTGTGACACGCTCAGTGTTCCGTCTATTGAAATTTTTATGGAGGCTGCCATATTGATTTTCTGGAGGCAGCCATTTTGATTTGCAGTAAAACATAGTTGTCATTTCAATGAATAAGACATGTTGGCAAGGAATTTGATTGCAACAACAGAAGTCAGCAAGGACAAAACCTAGTTTATGAGCACTTTTCATCATAGCTGCATTAAAATACTGGGTTGGAACCTGCTTGTGGATTCCTGGAGCAGGTAGAGCAGTATCAGAGGTGCTAAGTTCATTCAGTGCTAGCACAGAACTTTGATTGGACAAGCATGTGCATTCTCATTCTGCCAACTCCAAAAATGCATAAAAGGTATGGTATCTCATGAGAGGTGGTGAGTTGCAGAAGCTAAGCTGTACTGCACCTGCATTTCAGCGGCCAAAAAGCAAGAAACAGAAAAGGCTTAGCTTTTTCAGTGGCCGCTGTATATTCCTGTGTTGAGAATGCGAGTAACGAGGGTTACTCTAAAAGTTCATTTTTCCATATCATTAGGAACAGTTAAGAAGGCCTTTGTGTTCTGGGCTTGCTAATAGACGCTGGACTGTATTCCAATCTGCACAGAAGCGCCACTTGTTCCCTCAAACAAATCTTCCATAATCTGACACCATCGTTTGACACACACAAAAACGTGCCTTTACCTGTTGATTGGTGCCCTTACCTGTTGAGGTGCATGGATCCACACCTGACTGAAGAATGAAGCATCATGGCTGCTGCCAGGGAGGAAAACAGCAAGGGTCCATTGTGATGTCATCATCCATGTATGCTGAAGGGTTCCATTGTGACACGCTCAGTGTTCCGTCTATTGAAATTTTTATGGAGGCTGCCATATTGATTTTCTGGAGGCAGCCATTTTGATTTGCAGTAAAACATAGTTGTCATTTCAATAAATAAGACATGTTGGCAAGGAATTTGATTGCAACAACAGAAGTCAGCAAGGACAAAACCTAGTTTATGAGCACTTTTCATCATAGCTGCATTAAAATACTGGGTTGGAACCTGCTTGTGGATTCCTGGAGCAGGTAGAGCAGTATCAGAGGTGCTAAGTTCATTCAGTGCTAGCACAGAACTTTGATTGGACAAGCATGTGCATTCTCATTCTGCCAACTCCAAAAATGCATAAAAGGTATGGTATCTCATGAGAGGTGGTGAGTTGCAGAAGCTAAGCTGAACTGCACCTGCATTTCAGCGGCCAAAAAGCAAGAAACAGAAAAGGCTTAGCTTTGTCAGTGGCCGCTGTATATTCCTGTGTTGAGAAAGCGAGTAACGAGGGTTACTCTAAAAGTTCATTTTTCCATACCATCAGGAACAGTTAAGAAGGCTTTTGTGTTCTGGGCTTGCTAATAGACGCTGGACAGTATTCCAATCTGCACAGAAGCGCCACTTGTTCCCTCAAACAAATCTTCCATAATCTGACACCATCGCTTGACACACACAAAAACGTGCCTTTACCTGTTGATTGGTGCCCTTACCTGTTGAGGTGCATGGATCCACACCTGACTGAAGAATGAAGCATCATGGCTGCTGCCAGGGAGGAAAACAGCAAGGGTCCATTGTGATGTCATCATCCATGTATGCTGAAGGGTTCCATTGTGACACGCTCAGTGTTCCGTCTATTGAAATTTTTATGGAGGCTGCCATATTGATTTTCTGGAGGCAGCCATTTTGATTTGCAGTAAAACATAGTTGTCATTTCAATGAATAAGACATGTTGGCAAGGAATTTGATTGCAACAACAGAAGTCAGCAAGGACAAAACCTAGTTTATGAGCACTTTTCATCATAGCTGCATTAAAATACTGGGTTGGAACCTGCTTGTGGATTCCTGGAGCAGGTAGAGCAGTATCAGAGGTGCTAAGTTCATTCAGTGCTAGCACAGAACTTTGATTGGACAAGCATGTGCATTCTCATTCTGCCAACTCCAAAAATGCATAAAAGGTATGGTATCTCATGAGAGGTGGTGAGTTGCAGAAGCTAAGCTGAACTGCACTCTGCATTTCAGCGGCCAAAAAGCAAGAAACAGAAAAGGCTTAGCTTTGTCAGTGGCCGCTGTATATTCCTGTGTTGAGAAAGCGAGTAACGAGGGTTACTCTAAAAGTTCATTTTTCCATACCATCAGGAACAGTTAAGAAGGCTTTTGTGTTCTGGGCTTGCTAATAGACGCTGGACAGTATTCCAATCTGCACAGAAGCGCCACTTGTTCCCTCAAACAAATCTTCCATAATCTGACACCATCGTTTGACACACACAAAAACGTGCCTTTACCTGTTGATTGGTGCCCTTACCTGTTGAGGTGCATGGATCCACACCTGACTGAAGAATGAAGCATCATGGCTGCTGCCAGGAGGAAAACAGCAAGGGTCCATTGTGATGTCATCATCCATGTATGCTGAAGGGTTCCATTGTGACACGCTCAGTGTTCCGTCTATTGAAATTTTTATGGAGGCTGCCATATTGATTTTCTGGAGGCAGCCATTTTGATTTGCAGTAAAACATAGTTGTCATTTCAATGAATAAGACATGTTGGCAAGGAATTTGATTGCAAATAACAGAAGTCAGCAAGGACAAAACCTAGTTTATGAGCACTTTTCATCATAGCTGCATTAAAATACTGGGTTGGAACCTGCTTGTGGATTCCTGGAGCAGGTAGAGCAGTATCAGAGGTGCTAAGTTCATTCAGTGCTAGCACAGAACTTTGATTGGACAAGCATGTGCATTCTCATTCTGCCAACTCCAAAATGCATAAAAGGTATGGTATCTCATGAGAGGTGGTGAGTTGCAGAAGCTAAGCTGAACTGCACCTGCATTTCAGCGGCCAAAAAGCAAGAAACAGAAAAGGCTTAGCTTTGTCAGTGGCCGCTGTATATTCCTGTGTTGAGAAAGCGAGTAACGAGGGTTACTCTAAAAGTTCATTTTTCCATACCATCAGGAACAGTTAAGAAGGCTTTTGTGTTCTGGGCTTGCTAATAGACGCTGGACAGTATTCCAATCTGCACAGAAGCGCCACTTGTTCCCTCAAACAAATCTTCCATAATCTGACACCATCGTTTGACACACACAAAAACGTGCCTTTACCTGTTGATTGGTGCCCTTACCTGTTGAGGTGCATGGATCCACACCTGACTGAAGAATGAAGCATCATGGCTGCTGCCAGGGAGGAAAACAGCAAGGGTCCATTGTGATGTCATCATCCATGTATGCTGAAGGGTTCCATTGTGACACGCTCAGTGTTCCGTCTATTGAAATTTTTATGGAGGCTGCCATATTGATTTTCTGGAGGCAGCCATTTTGATTTGCAGTAAAACATAGTTGTCATTTCAATGAATAAGACATGTTGGCAAGGAATTTGATTGCAACAACAGAAGTCAGCAAGGACAAAACCTAGTTTATGAGCACTTTTCATCATAGCTGCATTAAAATACTGGGTTGGAACCTGCTTGTGGATTCCTGGAGCAGGTAGAGCAGTATCAGAGGTGCTAAGTTCATTCAGTGCTAGCACAGAACTTTGATTGGACAAGCATGTGCATTCTCATTCTGCCAACTCCAAAAATGCATAAAAGGTATGGTATCTCATGAGAGGTGGTGAGTTGCAGAAGCTAAGCTGAACTGCACCTGCATTTCAGCGGCCAAAAAGCAAGAAACAGAAAAGGCTTAGCTTTGTCAGTGGCCGCTGTATATTCCTGTGTTGAGAAGGCGAGTAACGAGGGTTACTCTAAAAGTTCATTTTTCCATACCATCAGGAACAGTTAAGAAGGCTTTTGTGTTCTGGGCTTGCTAATAGACGCTGGACAGTATTCCAATCTGCACAGAAGCGCCACTTGTTCGCTCAAACAAATCTTCCATAATCTGACACCATCGTTTGACACACACAAAAACGTGCTTTTACCTGTTGATTAATGCCTTTACCTGTTGAGGTGCATGGATCCACAACTGACTGAAGAATGAAGCATCATGGCTGCTGCCAGGGAGGAAAACAGCAAGGGTCCATTGTGATGTCATCATCCATGTATGCTGAAGAGTTCCATTGTGACACACTCAGTGATCCATCTATTAAAATTTTTATGGAGGCTGCCATATTGATTTTCTTGAGGCAGCCATTTTGATTTGCAGTAAAACATAGTTGTCATTTTAATGAATAAGACATGTTGGCAAGGAATTTGATTGCAACAACAGAAGTCAGCAAGGACAAAACCTAGTTTATGAGCACTTTTCATCATAGCTGCATTACAATACTGGGTTGGAACCTGCTTGTGGATTCCTGGAGCAGGTAGAGCAGTATCAGAGGTGCTAAGTTCATTCAGTGCTAGCACAGAACTTTGATTGGACAAGCATGTGCATTCTCATTCTGACAACTTCAAAAATGCATAAAAGGTATTGTATCTCATGAGAGGTGGTGAGTTGCAGAAGCTAAGCTGTACTGCACCTGCATTTCAGCGGCCAAAAAGCAAGAAACAGAAAAGGCTTAGCTTTGTCAGCGGCCGCTGTATATTCCTGTGTTGAGAAAGCGAGTAACGAGGGTTACTCTAAAAGTTCATTTTTCCATACCATCAGGAACAGTTAAGAAGGCTTTTGTGTTCTGGGCTTGCTAATAGACGCTGGACAGTATTCCAATCTGCACAGAAGCGCCACTTTTTCCCTCAAACAAATCCTCCATAATCTGACACCATCGTTTGACACACACAAAAACGTGCCTTTACCTGTTGATTGGTGCCCTTACCTGTTGAGGTGCATGGATCCACACCTGACTGAAGAATGAAGCATCATGGCTGCTGCCAGGGAGGAAAACAGCAAGGGTCCATTGTGATGTCATCATCCATGTATGCTGAAGGGTTCCATTGTGACACGCTCAGTGTTCCGTCTATTGAAATTTTTATGGAGGCTGCCATATTGATTTTCTGGAGGCAGCCATTTTGATTTGCAGTAAAACATAGTTGTCATTTCAATGAATAAGACATGTTGGCAAGGAATTTGATTGCAACAACAGAAGTCAGCAAGGACAAAACCTAGTTTATGAGCACTTTTCATCATAGCTGCAATAAAATACTGGGTTGGAACCTGCTTGTGGATTCCTGGAGCAGGTAGAGCAGTATCAGAGGTGCTAAGTTCATTCAGTGCTAGCACAGAACTTTGATTGGACAAGCATGTGCATTCTCATTCTGCCAACTCCAAAAATGCATAAAAGGTATGGTATCTCATGAGAGGTGGTGAGTTGCAGAAGCTAAGCTGAACTGCACCTGCATTTCAGCGGCCAAAAAGCAAGAAACAGAAAAGGCTTAGCTTTGTCAGTGGCAAAGCTGTACAGATGCCAGCAGGGTTGCGCACTCCAGCTGTTAACTCAAATTTCTTAACTCATTTCATTATCTTGAGAAAAAGCCATTGAAAAGCAATTGGAGTGTTTGTATGGGTGAATAACCAAACTCAGAAATCTCAGAAAAAAGGAGTGCTAACCATGCTACATCTGTATATTCCTGTGTTGAGAAAGCGAGTAACGAGGATTACTCTAAAAGTTGATTTTTTCATACCATCAGGAACAGTTAAGAAGGCTTTTGTGTTCTGGGCTTGCTAATAGACGCTGGACAGTATTCCAATCTGCACAGAAGCGCCACTTGTTCCCCTCAAACAAATCTTCCATAATCTGACACCATCGTTTGACACACACAAAAACGTGCCTTTACCTGTTGATTGGTGCCCTTACCTGTTGAGGTGCATGGATCCACACCTGACTGAAGAATGAAGCATCATGGCTGCTGCCAGGGAGGAAAACAACAAGGGTCCATTGTGATGTCATCATCCATGTATGCTGAAGGGTTCCCATTGTGACACGCTCAGTGTTCCGTCTAGTGAAATTTTTATGGAGGCTACCATATTGATTTTCTGGGGCAGCCATTTTGATTTACAGTAAAACACAGTTGTCATTTCAATGAATAAGACATGTTGGTGAGGAATTTGGTTGCAACAACAGGAAGTCAGCAAGGACAAAACCCTAGTTGCATGAGCACTTTTCATACTTAGCTGCATTAAAATACTGGTTTGGAACCTGCTTGTGGATTCCTGGAGCAGGTAGAGGCAATGCATCCAGGAGGTGCTAAGTTCATTCAGTGCTAGCACAGAACTTTGATTGGACAAGCATGTGCATTCTCATTCTGCCAACTCCAAAAATGCATAAAAGGTATGGTATCTCATGAGAGGTGGTGAGTTGCAGAAGCTAAGCTGTACTGCACCTGCATTTCAGCGGCCAAAAAGCAAGAAACAGAAAGGCTTAGCTTTGTCAGTGGCCGCTGTATATTCCTGTGTTGAGAAAGCGAGTAACGAGGGTTACTCTAAAGTTCATATTTCCATACCATCAGGAACAGTTAAGAAGGCTTTTGTGTTCTGGGCTTGCTAATAGACGCTGGACAGTATTCCAATCTGCACAGAAGCGCCACTTGTTCCCTCAAACAAATCTTCCATAATCTGACACCATCGTTTGACACACACAAAAACGTGCCTTTACCTGTTGATTGGTGCCCTTACCTGTTGAGGTGCATGGATCCACACCTGACTGAAGAATGAAGCATCATGGCTGCTGCCAGGGAGGAAAACAGCAAGGGTCCATTGTGATGTCATCATCCATGTATGCTGAAGGGTTCCATTGTGACACGCTCAGTGTTCCGTCTATTGAAATTTTATGGAGGCTGCCATATTGATTTTCTGGAGGCAGCCATTTTGATTTGCAGTAAAACATAGTTGTCATTTCAATGAATAAGACATGTTGGCAAGGAATTTGATTGCAACAACAGAAGTCAGCAAGGACAAAACCCTAGTTTATGAGCACTTTTCATCATAGCTGCATTAAAATACTGGGTTGGAACCTGCTTGTGGATTCCTGGAGCAGGTAGAGCAGTATCAGAGGTGCTAAGTTCATTCAGTGCTAGCACAGAACTTTGATTGGACAAGCATGTGCATTCTCATTCTGCCAACTCCAAAAATGCATAAAGGTATGGTATCTCATGAGAGGTGGTGAGTTGCAGAAGCTAAGCTGAACTGCACCTGCATTTCAGCGGCCAAAAGCAAGAAACAGAAAAGGCTTAGCTTTGTCAGTGGCCGCTGTATATTCCTGTGTTGAGAAGCGAGTAACGAGGGTTACTCTAAAAGTTCATTTTCCATACCATCAGGAACAGTTAAGAAGGCTTTTGTGTTCTGGGCTTGCTAATAGACGCTGGACAGTATTCCAATCTGCACAGAAGCGCCACTTGTTCCCTCAAACAAATCTTCCATAATCTGACACCATCGTTTGACACACACAAAAACGTGCCTTTACCTGTTGATTGGTGCCCTTACCTGTTGAGGTGCATGGATCCACACCTGACTGAAGAATGAAGCATCATGGCTGCTGCCAGGGAGGAAAACAGCAAGGGGTCCATTGTGATGTCATCATCCATGTATGCTGAAGGGTTCCATTGTGACACGCTCAGTGTTCCGTCTATTGAAATTTTTATGGAGGCTGCCATATTGATTTTCTGGAGGCAGCCATTTTGATTTGCAGTAAAACATAGTTGTCATTTCAATGAATAAGACATGTTGGCAAGGAATTTGATTGCAACAACAGAAGTCAGCAAGGACAAAACCTAGTTTATGAGCACTTTTCATCATAGCTGCATTAAAATACTGGGTTGGAACCTGCTTGTGGATTCCTGGAGCAGGTAGAGCAGTATCAGAGGTGCTAAGTTCATTCAGTGCTAGCACAGAACTTTGATTGGACAAGCATGTGCATTCTCATTCTGCCAACTCCAAAAATGCATAAAAGGTATGGTATCTCATGAGAGGTGGTGAGTTGCAGAAGCTAAGCTGAACTGCACCTGCATTTCAGCGGCCAAAAAGCAAGAAACAGAAAAGGCTTAGCTTTGTCAGTGGCCGCTGTATATTCCTGTGTTGAGAAAGCGAGTAACGAGGGTTACTCTAAAAGTTCATTTTCCATACCATCAGGAACAGTTAAGAAGGCTTTTGTGTTCTGGGCTTGCTAATAGACGCTGGACAGTATTCCAATCTGCACAGAAGCGCCACTTGTTCCCTCAAACAAATCTTCCATAATCTGACACCATCGTTTGACACACACAAAAACGATGCCTTTACCTGTTGATTGGTGCCCTTACCTGTTGAGGTGCATGGATCCACACCTGACTGAAGAATGAAGCATCATGGCTGCTGCCAGGGAGGAAAACAGCAAGGGTCCATTGTGATGTCATCATCCATGTATGCTGAAGGGTTCCATTGTGACACGCTCAGTGTTCCGTCTATTGAAATTTTTATGGAGGCTGCCATATTGATTTTCTGGAGGCAGCCATTTTGATTTGCAGTAAAACATAGTTGTCATTTCAATGAATAAGACATGTTGGCAAGGAATTTGATTGCAACAACAGAAGTCAGCAAGGACAAAACCTAGTTTATGAGCACTTTTCATCATAGCTGCATTAAAATGCCAGGTTGGTTTTTACTCCAATCAAGAAGGGGATCAGTGGGAGCTCCAGCGTTTAGACCCCCACGGATCACTTAGTATCCCCAATCCTGTGGAAAGAGGATAACTAGAAAAGTGGACACAGGCCCTTTAACAGGCAAGCATTTCTATTTTAGTTTGACACATATTTTGGGCCAGATTTTTAATTATTTTTATTTTTTTTTACACCCAAAGAAAACCTTTTAAGGGAATGTGAAAAGGTCCAACAGCTATGACACGACAGGTGATAGGTGTCTGATTGATGGGGGTCTGACTGCTGGGACCTCCATGATCAAGGGAACGTGGTCTTAAGACTCTTGTGTACATAGATTGGCGGTAATGTAATTGAACGTCTCAGGACCTCTGTTTTCATGATCAGTGGGTGTTCCAGCACTCAGACCCCAGCAATCTGATATTTATCACCTATCCTGTAGATAGGCAATAGGTCATTATGGTAGGACAACCCTTTTAAATATACTGTAGATTATGTACAATATTAGGAGGTTACGATTTGGTAAATTTCATGCCAGACATTTATGCTTAACCCCGTCATATCTATAAAACGAGAGTGCGGCACGGCGGGGTTAATAGGAACAGGATGTCCGCTGAAATTATTCAGCGGGCATCCTGTCACAACGCCAGGTTGGGGGCTGGGTTAGTCACGTGAACCCCTGTATCGGCGATCGCAGCAAACCGCAGGTCAATTCAGACCTACAGTTTGCAGGCTTTCTGCTTTGTGATATCTGATCCCAGCGGTCTGTGACCACGGGGATCAGAGACTAAATGTTCCCCAAGTGTTATATTTTAACCTCCCTGCACCCCCAATCATATTGTGGCTGCGGGGTGCAGGGAGGGTGGTTGCGGGCGCGCGGGCAGTGCGCCTCCCTGTAATGTTTCCTTGGTGGCTAGTGAGTTTAGCAGAGTGTCAGCACATTGCCGACACTCTGCTAAAAACTGCTGACATCTGTGCTGCACATCTGCCACAAAATCAGTACATGTATGGTCTGTCCAGGCTCGGACTGGCTCACTGGAGGCGGGGATTCCTCGGTGGGCCCCTAGTCTCCTGCGCCCAGAGATAAGATGGAGGAATAATTATTTCTCTTGTTTCTCAGAAGAGATAATTATTGTAGCCACTAGGTGGCAGTATCGCACAGCGATGCAGCCTCCTACTGGTGTAAATTGTACAGAAGGCCCCGCAGTATCTTCTAAACTTCCCGACTGCTGGCAGTGAAGGAGGAGAGAACATGTCTGGCTATCCTCCTTTGCCGGCACTCTACTGTACTGTATTATACAGACACCAGATCCACTGGATCTACAAGAACCAAGTGGGTCTGGGTAAAAAAAAAAAAAAAGTAAAAAAAAAAACAAAAAAACACATATCACTGAATAAAAATTTTAAAAATAAAATACACTACACATATTAGGTTTTGCTGCGTCAGTAAAAACCTGCTCTATAAAAATATCACATGACCTAACGCCTCAAGTAAATACCGTAAAAAAAAAAATGGTGTAAAAAAAAAAAGACATTTTTTGTCACCTTACATTACAAAAAGTGTTATACCAAGCGATCAAAAAGTCATACGCACCCCAAAATACTGCCAATCAAACCGCTTTTTGTTTCAAAAGTGATATTATTGTGTAAAACTTACATAAATAAAAAAGTATACATATTATGTATCGCTGCGCACGTAAAAACCTGCTCTATAAAAATAGCACATGACCTAACCCTCAGGTGAACACCGTAAAAAGAAAACGGTGTAAAAAAGCCATTTTTGTCACCTTATATCACAAACAGTGTAATACCAAGCGATGAAAAAGTCATACGCACCCCAAAATATTGCCAATCAAACCGCCATCTCATCCCACAAAAATCATACCCTACCCAAGATAATCGCCCAAAAACTGAAAAAACTATGGCTCTCACACTAAAACATGATTTTTTTGTTTCAAAAATGAAATCATTGTGTAAAACTCACATAAATAAAAAAGTATACATATTATGTATAGCCGCGGCCTTAATAACCTTCTCTATAAAAATAGCACATGATCTAACCTGTCAGATGAATGTTGTAAATAACAAAAATAAAACGGTGCCAAAACAACTATTTCTTGTTACCTTGCCTCACAAAAAGTGTAATATAGAGCAACCAAAAATCATATGTACCCTAAAATAGTACCAACAAAACTGCCACCCTATCCCGTAGTTTCTAAAATGGGTCACTTTTTTGAGTTTCTAGGGGTGCATCAGGGGGCTTCAAATGGGACATGGTGTCAAAAAACTAGTCCAGCAAAATCTGCCTTCCAAAAACCGTATGGCATTCCTTTCCTTCTGCGCCCTGTCGTGTGCCTGTACAGCAGTTTACTATCACATATGGGTTGTTTCTGTAAACTACAGAATCAGGGCAATAACTATTGAGTTTTGTTTGGCTGTTAACCCTTGCTTTGTAACTGGAAAAAAATTATAAAAAATCTGCCTATAAAGTGACATTTGGAAAATTTATCTCTATTTTCCATTAATTCTTGTGGAACACCTAAAGGGTTAACAAAGTTTGAAAATCAGTTTTGAATACCTTGAGGGGTGTAGTTTCTAGAATGGGGTCATTTTTGGGTGGTTTCTATTATGTAAGCCTCACAAAGTGATTTCAGACCTGAACTGGTCCTTAAAAGTGGGTTTTTGAAAATTTCTGAAAAATTTCAAGATTTGCTTCTAAATGTCTAAGCCTTGTAACATCCCAAAAAATAAAATATCATTCCCAAAATTATCTAGACATGAAGTAGACATATGGGGAATGTAAAGTAATAATTATTTTTGGATGTATTACTATGTATTATAGAAATAAAGAAATTAAAACTTGGAAAATTGCTAATTTTTCCAATTTTTGGTACATTTTGTATTTTTTATAAATAAAAATGAAATTTTTCGACTTCATTTTACCACTGTCATGAAGTACAATATGTGACGAAAAACAATCTCAGAATGGCCTGGATAAGAAAAAGCATTTTAAAGTTATCACCACATAAAGTGACACTGGTCAGATTTGCAAAAATGGCCGAGTCCTTAGGGTGAAATAGGGCTGAGTCCTTAAGGGGTTAAAGCAGATAATTTAGAGATCAATTAATCTGCAATGAATTGGTTTGGTCTGTTTGCCTGGCTCCTTTACATTACTGCTGCTGCCGATGGTGTCATGGAATGTTCATGATTGTTAGCTTTGCTTGGACATTGTGACATCAGACACGTTATATAAGGAGCTGCAGAGCCAACGTTCTCTTCAGAGTTGTAGTTGACAGTGGAGCATTTGCAGTGTTGGAGCAGTGAGCAGTTTAAACGAAAACTATATGGAGCGTGAGGACTACCCAGATGAGGTATGGAGGAAGAAGGTCGAGGAGGCAGAGCCAGCATTCTGGCCTTCTCAATTTAGAGAGGTCTTTTGGCCCAGTCTGGAGACCATTCCTGAGGAGGAAGATGAGGTGAGCGAGGAAGGAGAGTGGACGCAGGATGGCGAGAAAGAAAAAGAGATATGGACAAGCAAGAGCACATGATTGGATTAAGAAGGTTCCAAAATTGCTTAGAGCTAGATAAAATCAAGGAGGAAGAGGAGGGAAGTGAAAATATATATGAGAAAAGAAAGTGGTGGATTCGAAATGTCTCAGGAGGAACATCAACAACACGGAAGCAGAGGCTCAAAAATCAAGATTTTTTAGGGCAATTTTCTGCTGCTTCAAGATCAAGACATTGGAATAAGGACTTAACATCAAGTAATTACAACAGTATTTCTTGATAATATTGGAATTGCCATCTTCATCAGAATTCCATCATCTGAATCATCATAAGAACTAACAGTAATCAAGCACATAAGATCTGCACGGCTGGAGATACCATGAACATATCAGCTGAGAGTTTTCTAACATTCACGGGTTAACCTTTAATAAAAAAAACAACGTTAAAAATAAATATTTTTCTCTCAACTAATGTGTTTTCTGTGTGTTATATGATAGAAGTATGTGGAGAGTCAAGGAAAGCTTAGCTACATCCTATGACAGAGCTATATTCATGGCTATTTTAACTGTTGCTCAGCTCTCCTAGGAGCAGATTAGAGTTGTTTCGGTACCAAAATTTTGATTCGGTATCGATACCATAAAAAGTATTGCGATACTCGATACCATGCAAAAAAAAAAAAAAGCCAAAAAATCCGCGTGCATTCCGCATTTTATGGAACCGCCGGCTCATAATATAACAGTCCTATCCTACTTTTTTACTTTTTTGTGGTGACTAAAAGAAAATGCCGAATCGTGCATTTTTTTTTTATGGCGTTCACCACATGAAAGTGGATTGTTTAATAGTTTGGACTTTTGAGACGCGGCGATATGTAATATTTTATTTATGTATTGTTTATATATTTTATATGTAATATTGGGAAAGGGGGTGATTTATAATTAATATTTTGGTGTACTTTGTTAACTTTTTTTTTTCTTTTACAGTTTATTTATTAACTATTTTCCCCTTAGGGGCCAGAAACTGGAATCATTTTCATCCTATTCACCCTGATACAGCTCTATCAGGGTGAATAGGATCTCACCCTCTCCCTGCTGCCCTGTGCTCTCTGCACACAGCAGCAGGGAACTGACTAAGGCAGCCAGGACTTCAGAAGCGTCCTGGTTGCCATGGTAACCGATCGGAGCCGCAGCATTACACTGCTGGGGCTCCGATCACTGCCACTGCCACCAATGAGGAGGGGACCCTATGGCCACTGCCACCAATGCTTTTAATACTGGGGGGAGGGAGGAATGGAGGATGGGGGGTGCACTGGCCACCAATAATGTATTTAATACTGGGGACAGGGGGGGGCCACACTGGCCACCAATGTTTTAATACAGGAACGGGGGCAATGCCTAGTAACGTTTCATATATAAATGCAGGAAGAAGACAAACGCTGCCGGTACCTGCCTGTGACTGAGCGCAGCGATCCGCAGCAATTAACCCCTCAGGTGCGGGGGTTAATTGCCTCTGATCGCAGTGCTGGGTCACAGGCAGGTGCCGGCAGCGTGTGTCTACTGCGTCCATTTATATATGAAACGTTACTAGGCATTGCTGGCCAGTACTCCCCCTGCTCCGCCCCTCTATTGGTTCCAGCGGCAGCACAGGGGGAGGGAGAGACTGCCTCCTTCTCCCTGTGCTGCCGAGGAGAACATGGCCGCGCTGAGAGCGGCGCAGCTACGTTCTCTGATGCTGGGCTGTGCAGCCCAGTATCAATAAAATACTAATCCTGGTATCGAGCTCAATACCAGAGAGAAGTATCGATTGGGTATCGAAACTTCGATACCCGAAACAACCCTAGAGCAGATATAGTCCAAATGGATTGTTTAACAACTTGATACTGTAGGTGCATGTCCAGAGGGCACAATTCCATCCTACCTAAGGGTACTTTCACACTAGCGTTAGTGTGATCCGGCAGGCAGTTCGGTTGTCGGAGCTGCCAGCTGGATCCGCCGTTCAGTGTGACAACTGACAGCATTTGTAGACGGATCCGTGTGCAGATCCGTCTACAAATGCATTGCAAGAACAGATCCGTCTCTCCGCTTGTCATGCGGATGGACGGATCCATCTTGCAGTCTTTTTCACAGTTTTCTGTCCTTCAGTTGTTTTGCAATGACTAATGCAAGTTAATGGGAATTAGTGCCGGATCCGGCATTCCGGCGACTGATCAGGCATTTTGGATGGACATAATACCGCAGCATGCTGCGGTATGATGTCTGCCCAAAATGCCTGACAGTGACTGAATGGAAGGCATACTGTATGTGATCATACACTGCTGTATGGGAAAATGGCAGCGCTCAGAAGGAAAGGAGCGTCAAATGGCTTTTGAAGGGAAGATTTTGCTGAATGGTTGTCATATGCCATGTTGCATTTGAAGAGACCTTGAGGTACCCCTACAATGGAATCCCCCAAAAAGTGACACTATTTTGGAAACTACTAAAAAAATGGTGTAAAAAGACATTTTTTGTCACCTTACATTACAAAAAGTGTTATACCAAACGATCAAAAAGTCATACGCACCCCAAAATACTGCCAATCAAACCGTCATCTCATCCCACAAAAATGAGACCCTATCTAAGATAGTCGCCCAAAAACTGAAAAAACTATGGCTCTCAGAATATGGAGACACTAAAACATGATTTTTTTTTTGTTTCAAAGGTGATATTATTGTGTAGAAATTACATAAATAAAAAAAGTATACATATTATGTATCGCTGCGTCCGTAATAACCTGCTCTATAAAATTATCACATGACCTAACCCCTCAGGTGAACACCATAAAAAAAAAAAAAAAAACGGTGTAAAAAAAGCCATTTTTTGTCACCTTATATCACAAAAAGTGTAATACCAAGCGATCAAAAAGTCATACGCACCCCAAAATATTGCCAATCAAACCGTCATCTCATCCCACAAAAATCATACCCTACCCAAGATAATCGCCCAAAAACTGAAAAAACTATGGCTCTCACACTAAAACATGATTTTTTTTGTTTCAAAAATGAAATCATTGAGTAAAACTTACATTAGGGTTGTTTCGGGTATCGAAGTTTCGATACCCAATCGATACTTTTCTCTAGTATCGAGCTCGATACCAGGATTAGTATTTTATCGATACTGGGCTGCGCTACTGCACAGCCCAGTATCGGAGAACGTGGCTGCGCCGCTCTCAGCGCGGCCATGTTCTCCTCGGCAGCACAGGGAGAAGGAGGCAGTCTCTGCCTCCCCCTGTGCTGCCGCTGCAACCAATAGAGGGAGAGGGGGGCGGAGCGGGGGCGGGAGGAGGGGCAGGCGCACTGGCCACCAATGCCTAGTAACGTTTCATATATAAATGCCGGCAGAAGACACATGCTGCAGGCACCTGCCTGTGACAGGGCGCTGCGATCAGGGGAGATTAACCCCTCAGGTGCAGCACCTGAGGGGTAATAGCCTCTGATCACAGCGCTCTGTCACAGGCAGGTGCCGGCAGCATGTGTCTTCTGCCTGCATTTATATATGAAACGTTACTAGGCATTGTTGGCCAGTGCTCCGCCCCTCCCTAGTGTTAAAACATTGGTGGGCAGTGTGCCCCCCGTCCCCAGTAATAAATACGGTATTGGTGGCCAGTGCGCCTCCCCCATCCCCCTTCCTCCCTCCCCCAGTAATAAAATCATTGGTGGCAGTGGCCACAGGGTCCCCTCACCTCCTCCTCCTCATTGGTGGCAGTGGCAGTGATCGGAGCCCCAGCAGTGTAATGCTACGGCTCAGATTGGTTACCATGGCAACCAGGTCGCTCCTGAAGTCCTGGCTGCCTTGGTCAGCTCCCTGCTGCTGTGAGCACTGTACACAGGGCAGCAGGGAGCGGGTGAGATCCTATTCACCCTGATAGAGCTGTATGAGGGTGAATAGGATGAAAATGATTCCAGGTTCTAGCCCCTAAGGGGAAAATAGTTAATAAATAAACTGTAAAAAAAAAAAAAATTTAACAAAGTACACCAAAATTTTATTTAAAAAACAACCCCCTTCCCAATTTTAAATATAAAATATATAAACAATACATAAATAAAATATTACATATCGCCGCGTTTCAAAAGTCCAAACTATTAAAAAATCCACTTTTATGCGGTGAACGCCGTAAAAGAAAAAAAGAAGAAAAGAAAAAATGCACGATTCGCCATTTTCTTTTAGTGGCCTTGTCCCCACAAAAAAGTAGTTCAGGACTGTTGTATTATGAGCCGGCGGTTTCATAAAATGTGGAATGCACGCAGATTTTTTGGCGTTTTTATTTTTTTGCGTGGTATCGAATGGTATCGAGTATCGCAATACTTTTTTATGGTATCAATACCGAATCAAAATTTTGGTACCGAAACAACTCTAACTTACATAAATAAAAAAAGGATACATATTATGTATCGCCGCGTCCGTAATAACCTTCTCTATAAAAATAGCACATGATCTAACCTTTCAGATCAATGTTGTAAATACAAAAAATAAAGATGGTGCCAAAACAACTATTTCTTGTTAACTTGCCTCACAAAAAGTGCAATATAGAGCAACCAAAAATCATATGTATCCTAAAATAGTACCAACAAAACTGCCACCCTATCCCGTAGTTTCTAAAATGGTCAAGGTCACTTTTTTGGAGTTTCTAGGTGTGCATCAGGGGGGCTTCAAATGGGACATGGTGTCAAAAAACTAGTCCAGCAAAATCTGCCTTTCAAAAACCGTATGGCATTCCTTTCCTTCTGCGCCCTGCCGTGTGCCTGTACAGCAGTTTACTATCACATATGTAAAAGCAAAAATACAAGACACACTCAGGGCAGTCCTCTTCCTTGCTGCTGCAGGTTCCTATGCGTGTTGTGGGAAACAGTTAACACTTTCACAGTCTGAATCAAAAATGGAACCGCGCTGCTTTCAATGTGGAAGTTCCTAGGATTCACAAAGGCCACAGCTTCCGGAATGAAGGAAAAACAGCACCCACACCAAACGGATCAAATCCACAGTGTTGAAGTGGCTGCAATAATTAAACACACATAGTGCAATACGATTTTAAAAAGAAACTTCTCGCTATTTATTGCACTTACAAGATGGATGGTCGAAACAAGTTCATAACAAATCACTGTGCAGTGTTCACATCAACGCCCGACCCGGGTTTCGCTCCTTCCGAGCTTCGTCAGGGGCTGGACACTCTAGCCCCTGACGGCTCGGAAAGCAAAACCCAGATCAAGCACTATCACATATGGGTTGTTTCTGTACCAAAATTTTGATTCGGTATCGATACCATTCGATACCACGCGAAAAAAATAAAACGCCAAAAATCCACAGTGCATTCTGCATTTTATGGAACCGCCGGCTCATAATTTAACAGTCCTATCCTACTTTTTTACTTTTTGTGGCGACTAAAAGAAAATGGCGAATCGTGCATTTTTTTCTTTTTTTTCTTTAGCGTTCACCGCATAAAAGTGGATTTTTAATAGTTTGGACTTTTGAGACGCGGCGATATGTAATATTTTATTTATGTATTGTTTATATATTTTATATGTAATATTGGGAAGGGGTGATTTATAATTAATATTTTGGTGTACTTTGTTAACTTTTTTTTCTTTTACAGTTTATTTATTAACTATTTTCCCCTTAGGGGCCAGAACCTGGAATTATTTTCATCCTATTCACCCTGATAGAGCTCTATCAGGGTGAATAGGATCTACCTCTCCCTGCTGCCCTGTGCTCTCTGCACACAGCAGCAGGGAACTGACTAAGGCAGCCAGGACTTCAGAAGCGTCCTGGTTGCCATGGTAACCGATCGGAGCCGCAGCATTACACTGCTGGGGCTCCGATCACTGCCACTGCCACCAATGAGGAGGGGACCCTATGGCCACTGCCACCAATGCTTTTAATACTAGGGGAGGGAGGAATGGGGGATGGGGCGCACTGGCCACCAATAATGTATTTAATACTGGGGACAGGGGGGGCCACACTGGCCACCAATGTTTTAATACAGGGGACGGGGGGGCAATGCCTAGTAACGTTTCATATATAAATGCAGGCAGAAGACAAGCGCTGCTGGTACCTGCCTGGACTGAGTGCTGCGATCCGCGGCAATTAACCCCTCAGGTGCGGGGTTAATTGCCTCTGATCGCAGTGCTGGGTCACTGAGCAGGTGCCGGCAGCGTGTGTCTACTGCCTCCATTTATATATGAAACGTTACTAGGCATTGCTGGCCAATCCCCACGCTCCGCCCCTCTCCCTCTATTGGTTGCAGCACAGGGGGAGGGAGAGACTGCCTCCTTCTCCCTGTGCTGCCGAGGAGAACATGGCCGCGCTGAGAGCGGCGCAGCCACGTTCTCTGATGCTGGGCTGTGCAGTAGCACAGCCCAGTATCGATAAAATACTAATCCTGGTATCGAGCTCAATACCAGAGAGAAGTATTGATTGGGTATCGAAACTTCGATACCCGAAACAACCCTAGAGCAGATATAGTCCAAATGGATTGTTTAACAACTTGATACTGTAGGTGCATGTCCAGAGGGCACAATTCCATCCTACCTAAGGGTACTTTCACACTAGCGTTAGTGTGATCCGGCAGGCAGTTCGGTTGTCGGAGCTGCCAGCTGGATCCGCCGCTCAGTGTGACAACTGACAGCATTTGTAGACGGATCCGTGTGCGGATCCGTCTACAAATGCATTGCAAGAACGGATCCGTCTCTCCGCTTGTCATGCGGATGGACGGATCCGTCTTGCAGTCTTTTTCACAGTTTTCCGTCCTTCAGTTGTTTTGCAATGACTAATGCAAGTCAATGGGAATTAGTGCCGGATCCGGCATTCCGGCGACTGATCAGGCATTTTGGATGGACATAATACCGGTATGATGTCTGCCCAAAATGCCTGACAGTGACTGAATGGAAGGCATACTGTATGTGATCATACACTGCTGTATGGGAAAACGGCATGGCTCAGAAGGAAAGGAGCGTCATATGGCTTTTGAAGGGCAGATTTTGCTGAATGGTTTTCATATGCCATGTTGCATTTGAAGAGACCTTGAGGTACCCCTACAATGGAATCCCCCAAAAAGTGACACTATTTTGGAAACTACTAAAAAAATGGTGTAAAAAAAAGACATTTTTTGTCACCTTACATTACAAAAAGTGTTATACCAAGCGATCAAAAAGTCATACGCACCCCAAAATACTGCCAATCAAACCGTCATCTCATCCCACAAAAATGAGACCCTATCTAAGATAGTCGCCCAAAAACTGAAAAAACTATGGCTCTC
Organism: Bufotes viridis; assembly: GCA_033119425.1. NCBI lineage: Eukaryota > Metazoa > Chordata > Amphibia > Anura > Bufonidae > Bufotes > Bufotes viridis. The sequence goes on from CM065590.1 coordinate 219,910,266, forward strand.
AGAATATGGAGACACTAAAACATGATTTTTTTTTGTTTCAAAAGTGATATTATTGTGTAAAACTTACATAAATAAAAAAAAGTATACATATTACGTATCGCTGCATCCGTAATAACCTGCTCTATAAAATTATCACATGACCTAACCCCTCAGATGAACACCGTAATAAAAAAAAACGGTGTAAAAAAAGGCATTTTTTGTCACCTTATATCACAAAAAGTGTAATACCAAGCGATCAAAAAGTCATACGCACCCCAAAATATTGCCAATCAAACCATCATCTCATCCCACAAAAATCATACCCTACCCAAGATAATCGCCCAAAAACTGAAAAAACTATGGCTCTCACACTAAAACATGATTTTTTTTGTTTCAAAAATGAAATCATTGTGTAAAACTTACATTAGGGTTGTTTCGGGTATCGAAGTTTCGATACCCAATCGATACTTTTCTCTAGTATCGAGCTCGATACCAGGATTAGTATTTTATCGATACTGGGCTGCGCTACTGCACAGCCCAGTATCGGAGAACGTGGATGCGCCGCTCTCAGCGCGGCCATGTTCTCCTCGGCAGCACAGGGAGAAGGAGGCAGTCTCTGCCTCCCCCTGTGCTGCTCAGCCAATAGAGGAGAGGGGGCGGAGGCGGGGGCGGGAGGAGGGCGGGCGCACTGGCCACCAATGCCTAGTAAAGTTTCATATATAAATGCAGGCAGAAGACACATTCTGCCGGCACCTGTCTGTGACAGAGCGCTGCGATCAGGGGCAATTAACCCCTCAGGTGCAGCACCTAAGGGGTTAATAGCATCTGATCGCAGCGCTCTGTCATGGCAGGTGCCGGCAGCATGTCTTCTGCCTGCATTTATATATGAAACGTTACTAGGCATGGTGACCAGTGCTCCGCCCTCCCTAGTGTTAAAACATTGGTGGGCAGTGTGCCCCCTGTCCCCAGTAATAAATACAGTATTGGTGGCCAGTGCGCCCTCCCCATCCCCCCTTCCTCCCTCCCCCAGTAATAAAATCATTGGTGGCAGTGGCCACAGGGTCCCCTCACCTTCTCCTCCTCATTGGTGGCAGTGGCAGTGATCGGAGCCCCAGCAGTGTAATGCTGGGGCTCCGATCGACTACCTCGGCAACCAGGGCGCTCCTGAAGTCCTGGCTGCCTTGGTCAGCTCCCCTGCTGCTGTGTTCACTGTGCACAGGGCAGCAGGGAGAGGGTGAGATCCTATTCACCCTGATAGAGCTGTATGAGGGTGAATAGGATGAAAATGATTCCAGGTTCTAGCCCCTAAGGGGAAAATAGTTAATAAATAAACTGTAAAAAAAAAGTTAACAAAGTACACCAAAATATTAATTATAAATCACCCCCTTTCCCAATTTTACATATAAAATATATAAACAATACATAAATAAAATATTACATATCGCCGCGTCTCAAAAGTCCAAACTATTAAAAAATCCACTTTTTTTATGCGGTGAACGCCGTAAAAGAAAAAAAGAAGAAAAGAAAAAATGCACGATTTGCCATTTTCTTTTAGTCGCCTTGTCCCCACAAAAAAGTAGGATAGGACTGTTGTATTATGAGCCGGCGGTTTCATAAAATGTGGAATGCACGCGGATTTTTTTGGTGTTTTTATTTTTGAGCCTCTGCTCAAAACCCCCCTGCTCCGCCCCTCTATTGGTTCCAGCGGCAGCACAGGGGGAGGGAGAGACTGCCTCCTTCTCCCTGTGCTGCCGAGGAGAACATGGCCGCGCTGAGAGCGGCGCAGCTACGTTCTCTGATGCTGGGCTGTGCAGCCCAGTATCAATAAAATACTAATCCTGGTATCGAGCTCAATACCAGAGAGAAGTATCGATTGGGTATCGAAACTTCGATACCCGAAACAACCCTAGAGCAGATATAGTCCAAATGGATTGTTTAACAACTTGATACTGTAGGTGCATGTCCAGAGGGCACAATTCCATCCTACCTAAGGGTACTTTCACACTAGCGTTAGTGTGATCCGGCAGGCAGTTCGGTTGTCGGAGCTGCCAGCTGGATCCGCCGCTCAGTGTGACAACTGACAGCATTTGTAGACGGATCCGTGTGCGGATCCGTCTACTAAATGCATTGCAAGAACAGATCCGTCTCTCCGCTTGTCATGCGGATGGACGGATCCGTCTTGCAGTCTTTTTCACAGTTTTCCGTCCTTCAGTTGTTTTGCAATGACTAATGCAAGTCAATGGGAATTAGTGCCGGATCCGGCATTCCGGCGACTGATCAGGCATTTTGGATGGACATAATACCGGTATGATGTCTGCCCAAAATGCCTGACAGTGACTGAATGGAAGGCATACTGTATGTGATCATACACTGCTGTATGGGAAAACGGCAGGGCTCAGAAGGAAAGGAGCGTCATATGGCTTTTGAAGGGCAGATTTTGCTGAATGGTTTTCATATGCCATGTTGCATTTGAAGAGACCTTGAGGTACCCCTACAATGGAATCCCCAAAAAGTGACACTATTTTGGAAACTACTAAAAAATGGTGTAAAAAGACATTTTTGTCACCTTACATTACAAAAAGTGTTATACCAAGCGATCAAAAAGTCATACGCACCCCAAAATACTGCCAATCAAACCGTCATCTCATCCCACAAAAATGAGACCCTATCTAAGATAGTCGCCCAAAAACTGAAAAACTATGGCTCTCAGAATATGGAGACACTAAAACATGATTTTTTTTTGTTTCAAAAGTGATATTATTGTGTAAAACTTACATAAATAAAAAAAAGTATACATATTACGTATCGCTGCATCTGTAATAACCTGCTTTATAAAATTATCACATGACCTAACCCCTCAGATGAACACCGTAATAAAAAAAACGGTGTAAAAAAAGGCATTTTTTGTCACCTTATATCACAAAAAGTGTAATACCAAGCGATCAAAAAGTCATACGCACCCCAAAATATTGCCAATCAAACCATCATCTCATCCCACAAAAATCATACCCTACCCAAGATAATCGCCCAAAAACTGAAAAAACTATGGCTCTCACACTAAAACATGATTTTTTTTGTTTCAAAAATGAAATCATTGTGTAAAACTTACATTAGGGTTGTTTCGGCATCGAAGTTTCGATACCCAATCGATACTTCTCTGGTATCGAGCTCGATACCAGGATTAGTATTTTATCGATACTGGGCTGCGCTACTGCACAGCCCAGTATCGAGAACGTGGATGCGCCGCTCTCAGCGGCCATGTTCTCCTCGGCAGCACAGGGAGAAGGAGGCAGTCTCTGCCTCCCTGTGCTGCCGCTGCAACCAATAGAGGGAGAGGGGGCGGAGCGGGGCGGGAGGAGGGGCGGAGCACTGGCCACCAATGGCTAGTAACGCTTCATAGTAAATGCAGGCAGAAGCACATGCTGCCGGTACTGCTGACAGAGCGCTGCGATCAGGGGTACTAACCCCTCAGGTGCAGCACCTAAGGGGTTAATAGCATCTGATCGCAGCGCTCTGTCACAGGCAGGTGCCGGCAGCATGTGCTTCTGCCTGCATTTATATATGAAACGTTACTAGGCATTGGTGGCCAGTGCTCCGCCCCTCCCTAGTGTTAAAACATTGGTGGGCAGTGTGCCCCTGTCCCCAGTAATAAATACAGTATTGGTGGCCAGTGCGCCTCCCCATCCCCCCTTCCTCCCTCCCCCAGTAATAAAATCATTGGTGGCAGTGGCCACAGGGTCCCCTCACTTTCTCCTCATTGGTGGCAGTGGCAGGATCGGAGCCCCAGCAGTGTAATGCTACGGCTTCGATCGGTTACCATGGCAACAAGGACGCTCCTGAAGTCCTGGCTGCCTTGGTCAGCTCCCTGCTGCTGTGTGCACTGTGCACAGGGCAGCAGGGAGTGGGTGAGATTCTATTCACCCTGATAGAGCTGTATGAGGGTGAATAGGATGAAAATGATTCCAGGTTCTAGCCCCTAAGGGGAAAATAGTTAATAAATAAACTGTAAAAAAAAAAAAAAATTAACAAAGTACACCAAAATATTAATTATAAATCACCCCCTTTCCCAATTTTACATATAAAATATATAAACAATACATAAATAAAATATTACATATCGCCGCGTCTCAAAAGTCCAAACTATTAAAAAATCCACTTTTATGCGGTGAACGCCGTAAAAGAAAAAAAAAGAAAAGAAAAAATGCACGATTTGCCATTTTCTTTTAGTCGCCTTGTCCCCACAAAAAAGTAGGATAGGACTGTTGTATTATGAGCCGGCGGTTTCATAAAATGTGGAATGCACGCGGATTTTTTTGGCGTTTTTATTTTTTTCGCGTGACATCGAATATCGCAATATTTTTTATGGTATCGATACCGAATCAAAATTTTGGTACCGAAACAACTCTAACTTACATAAATAAAAAAAGTATACATATTATGTTTTGCCGCGTCCGTAATAACCTTCTCTATAAAAATAGCACATGATCTAACCTGTCAGATGAATGTTGTAAATAACAAAAAATAAAAACAACTATTTCTTGTTACCTTGCCTCACAAAAAGTGTAATATAGAGCAACCAAAAATCATATGTATCCTAAAATAGTACCAACAAAACTGCCACCCTATCCCGTAGTTTCTAAAATGGGGTCACTTTTTTGGAGTTTCTAGGGGTGCATCAAGGGGCTTCAAATGGGACATGGTGTCAAGAAACTAGTCCAGCAAAATCTTCCTTCCAAAAACCGTATGGCATTCCTTTCCTTCTGCGCCCTGCCGTGTGCCTGTACAGCAGTTTACTATCACATATGGGTTGTTTCTGTAAACTACAGAGTCAGGGCAATAACTATTGAATTTTGTTTGGCTGTTAACCCTTGCTTTGTAACTGGAAAAAAATTATTAAAAAATCTGCCAAAAAACCCTAAAGGGTTAACAAAGTTTGAAAATCAGTTTTGAATACCTTGAGGGGTGTAGTTTCTAGAATGGGGTCATTTTTGGGTGGTTTCTATTATGTAAGCCTCACAAAGTGACTTCAGACCTGAACTGGTCCTTAAAAAGTGGGTTTTTGAAAATTTCTGAAAAATTTCAAGATTTGCTTCTAAATGTCTAAGCCTTGTAACATCCCAAAAAATAAAATATCATTCCCAAAATTATCTAGACATGAAGTAGACATATGGGGAATGTAAAGTAATAACTATTTTGGATGTATTACTATGTATTATAGAAATAAAGAAATTGAAACTTGGAAAATTGCTAATTTTTCCTAATTTTTGGTACATTTTGTATTTTTTTAAAAATAAAAATGAAATTTTTCTACTTCATTTTACCACTGTCATGAAGTACAATATGTGACGAAAAAACTATCTCAGAATGGCCTGGATAAGAAAAAGCATTTTAAAGTCATCACCACATAAAGTGACACTGGTCAGATTTGCAAAAAATGGCCGAGTCCTTAGGGTGAAATAGGGCTGAGTCCTTAAGGGGTTAAAGCAGATAATTTAGAGATCAATTAATCGGCAATGAATTGGTTTGGTCTGTTTGCCTGGCTCCTTTACATTACTGCTGCTGCCGATGGTGTCATGGAATGTTCATGATTGTTAGCTTTGCTTGGACATTGTGACATCAGACACGTTATATAAGGAGCTGCAGAGCCAACGTTCTCTTCAGAGTTGTAGTTGACAGTGGAGCATTTGCAGTGTTGGAGCAGTGAGCAGTTTAAACGAAAACTATATGGAGCGTGAGGACTACCCAGATGAGGTATGGAGGAAGAAGGTCGAGGAGGCAGAGCCAGCATTCTGGCCTTCTCAATTTAGAGAGGTCTTTTGGCCCAGTCTGGAGACCATTCCTGAGGAGGAAGATGAGGTGAGCGAGGAAGGAGAGTGGACGCAGGATGGCGAGAAAGAAAAGAGAGATATGGACAAGCAAGAGCACATGATTGGATTAAGAAGGTTCCAAAATTGCTTAGAGCTAGATAAAATCAAGGAGGAAGAGGAGGGAAGTGAAAATATATATGAGAAAAGAAAGTGGTGGATTCCGAAATGTCTCAGGAGGAACATCAACAACACGGAAGCAGAGGCTCAAAATCAAGATTTCTTAGGGCAATTTTCTGCTGCTTCAAGATCAAGACATTGGAATAAGGACTTAACATCAAGTAATTACAACAGTATTTCTTGATAATATTGGAATTGCCATCTTCATCAGAATTCCATCATCTGAATCATCATAAGAACTAACAGTAATCAAGCACATAAGATCTGCACGGCTGGAGATACCATGAACATATCAGCTGAGAGTTTTCTAACATTCACGGGTTAACCTTTAATTAAAAAAAAACAACGTTAAAAATAAATATTTTTTCTCTCAACTAATGTGTTTTCTGTGTGTTATATGATAGAAGTATGTGGAGAGTCAAGGAAAGCTTAGCTACATCCTATGACAGAGCTATATTCAAGGCTATTTTAACTGTTGCTCAGCTCTCCTAGGAGCAGATTAGAGTTGTTTCGGTACCAAAATTTTGATTCGGTATCGATACCATAAAAAAGTATTGCGATACTCGATACCATGCAAAAAAAAAAATAAGAAAGCCAAAAAAATCCGCGTGCATTCCGCATTTTATGGAACCGCCGGCTCATAATATAACAGTCCTACCCTACTTTTTTACTTTTTTGTGGCGACTAAAAGAAAATGGCGAATCGTGCATTATTTTTTTATGGCGTTCACCGCATAAAAGTGGATTTTTTAATAGTTTGGACTTTTGAGACGCGGCGATATGTAATATTTTATTTATGTATTGTTTATATTTTATATGTAAAATTGGGAAAGGGGGTGATTTATAATTAATATTTTGGTGTACTTTGTTAACTTTTTTTTTTCTTTTACAGTTTATTTATTAACTATATCCCCCTTAGGGGCCAGAACCTGGAATTATTTTCATCCTATTCACCCTGATAGAGCTCTATCAGGGTGAATAGGATCTCACCCTCTCCCTGCTGCCCTGTGCTCTCTGCACACAGCAGCAGGGAACTGACTAAAGCAGCCAGGACTTCAGAAGCTTCCTGGTTGTCATGGTAACTGATCGGAGCCGCAGCATTACACTGCTGGGGCTCCGATCACTGCCACTGCCACCAATGAGGAGGGGACCCTATGGACACTGCCACCAATGCTTTTAATACTGGGGGAGGGAGGAATGGAGGATGGGGGTGCACTGGCCACCAATAATGTATTTAATACTGGGGACAGGGGGGCCACACTGGCCACCAATGTTTTAATACAGGAACGGGGGCAATGTCTAGTAACGCTTCATATATAAATGCAGGAAGAAGACAAGCGCTGCCGGTACCTGCCTGTGACTGAGCGCTGCGATCCGCGGCAATTAACCCTCAGTTGCGGGGGTTAATTGCCTCTGATCGCAGTGCTGGGTCACAGGCAGGTGCCGGCAGCGTGTGTCTACTGCGTCCATTTATATATGAAACGTTACTAGGCATTGCTGGCCAGTACTCCCCCTGCTCCGCCCTCTATTGGTTCCAGCGGCAGCACAGGGGGAGGGAGAGACTGCCTCCTTCTCCCTGTGCTGCCGAGGAGAACATGGCCGCGCTGAGAGCGGCGCAGCTACGTTCTCTGATGCTGGGCTGTGCAGCCCAGTATCAATAAAATACTAATCCTGGTATCGAGCTCAATACCAGAGAGAAGTATCGATTGGGTATCGAAACTTCGATACCCGAAACAACCCTAGAGCAGAGTTAGTCCAAATGGATTGTTTAACAACTTGATACTGTAGGTGCATGTCCAGAGGGCACAATTCCATCCTACCTAAGGGTACTTTCACACTAGCGTTAGTGTGATCCGGCAGGCAGTTCGGTTGTCGGAGCTGCCAGCTGGATCCGCCGTTCAGTGTGACAACTGACAGCATTTGTAGACGGATCCGTGTGCAGATCCGTCTACTAAATGCATTGTAAGAACAGATCCGTCTCTCCGCTTGTCATGCGGATGGACGGATCCATCTTGCAGTCTTTTTCACAGTTTTCTGTCCTTCAGTTGTTTTGCAATGACTAATGCAAGTTAATGGGAATTAGTGCCGGATCCGGCATTCCGGCGACTGATCAGGCGTTTTGGATGGACATAATACCGCAGCATGCTGCGGTATGATGTCTGCCCAAAATGCCTGACAGTGACTGAATGGAAGGCATACTGTATGTGATCATACACTGCTGTATGGGAAAATGGCAGCGCTCAGAAGGAAAGGAGCGTCATATGGCTTTTGAAGGGCAGATTTTGCTGAATGGTTGTCATATGCCATGTTGCATTTGAAGAGACCTTGAGGTACCCCTACAATGGAATCCCCCAAAAAGTGACACTATTTTGGAAACTACACCCCTCAATGAATTTCTCAAGGGGTCCAGTTAGCATTTTGACCAAACAGGTGAATCATAGAAAAAAGCTGTGTATAATGTGATGGAAAGGAGGTAATATGGACAATCACAATACATTAGTAAGTGCCTTGTAATAACTTTCTCTACATGATAAATGCCAATTGCTGAAGTGAGACAACCCCTTTAACTCCTTAAGGACAGAAGGAGTACATATGCGCCCTTGCGTCCTGGTACTTAAGGACCAAGGGCGTACATGTACGCCCTGTGAATATACGATCACCGCCACGTGCATGCATCTTGGCACAATGCCCAGGGGAAAATCAATCGATTTCCCTGGTGTCTAGTGGGTATAGCAGGGGGTCAGCACATTGCTGACCCCCTGCTATAAACTGCTGACATCTGTGCTGTAGATGTCAGCAGTTTAACCCCTTCTATACCGCGGTCCGTATAGAAGTGTTAACATGGAGGGAGCTTCCTCCCTCTCCCATCGGGGGGCTGCCGTACCTTTGCAGCCCCCCCGACGGGATAGGACAGTAGAGGGAGGGAGCTCACCTCTCTTCCCATCATCCGCTGCTCTGTAATGGCAGCGGGTGATGGTTACCATGGCAGCAGGACGCTTTTAGAAGCGTCCTGCTTGCCATGGTATAGTAACTCTGGTCAGACTTCTGCTAAAGGCAGAAGTCTGACCAGACTGTGAAAAGCAAAAAAATACAGTGCAGTACACTATATAGTGTACTGTTCTGTATTATATAGACACCAGATCCACTGGATCTACAAGAACCAAGTGGGTCTGGGTCAAAAAAATGTCAAAAAAGTGAAAAAAAAAAAGTAAAAATAAGAAAAATACATATCACTGAATAAAAGTTTAAAAAAAACAAATAAACTACACATATTAGGTATCGCCGCGTCCGTAAAAATCTCCTCAGGTAAATACTGTTAAAAAAATAAAATAAAAACAATGTAAAAAAAAATCATTTTTGTCACCTCACATCTAAAACTGTAATAGCAAGCGATCAAAAAGTTATATGCACCCAAACATAGTGCGAATCAAACCGTCATCTCATCCCGCAAAAAATGATACCCCACATAGGACAATCACCCCCAAAAAAAAAAGAAATAGGGCTCTCAGACTATGGAGACACTAAAACATGATTTGTTTTGTTTTAAAAAATGATAATATTGTGTAAAACTTAAATAAATAAATAAAAAGTATACATATTTGGTATTGGCGCGCCCGTCGCAACCTGCTCTATAAAAATAACACATGACCAAAACCCTCAGGTGAACACAGCAAAAAAAAAATACGGTGTCAAGAGCCATTTTTTTCACCTTACATCACAAAAAGTGTAATAGCAGGCGACCAAAATGTCATATGCACCCCAAGATAGTTCCAATCAAACCGCCATCTCATCCCGCAAAAAATGAGCCCCTACATAAGACAGTCGCCCAAAAAATAAAAAAAATATATGGCTTTCAGAATGTGAAGACACTAAAAATCATTTTTTCAAAAATGCTGTATTATGTAAAACTGAAATAAAACCCCCAAAAAGTAGCCATATTTGGTATTGCCGCGTCCGTAGCAACCTGCTCTATAGAAATAGCACACAATCTAACCTGTCAGTTCAACGATGTAAATAACAAAAAATAAAAACGGTCCGAAAATAGCTATTTTTTTGCAAATTTTCCATTTTAATCAATTTTTCCAGTAACAAAGCAAGGGTTAACAGCCAAACAAAACTCAATATTTATTGCCCCGATTCTCTAGTTTGCAGAAACACCCCATATGTGGTCGTAAACTGCTGTATGGCCAAACGGCAGGGCGTAGAAGGAAGGAACGCCATATGGTTTTTGGAAGGCAGATTTTGCTGGACTGGTTATTTGACACCATGTCCCATTTGAAGCCCCCTGATGCACCCCTACAGTAGAAACTCCAAAAAGTGACCCCATTTTGGAAGGTACGGGATAAGGTGGCAGTTTTGTTTGTATTATTTTAGGGTAAATATGATTTTTGGTTGCTCTATATTACACTTTTTTGAGGCAAGGTAACAAAAATAGAAATTCGAAATTTCATCTCCATTTGCCAATAACTCTTGTGGAACACCTAAAGGGTTAACAAAGTTTGTAAAATCGGTTTGAATACCTTGAGGGTGTAGTTTCTTAGATGGAGTCACTTTTTGGAGATTCTACTCTAGGGGTGCATCTGGGGGCTTCAAATGGGACATGGTGTCAAAAATCCAGTCCAGCAAAATCCGCCTTCCAAAAACCATATGGCATTCCCTTACTTCTGTGCCCTGCCGTTTGGCCATACAGCAGTTTACGCCCACATATGGGGTGTTTCTGAAAACTACAGAATCGGGGATATAAAAATTGAGTTTTGTTTGGCTGTTAACCCTTGCTTTGTTACTGGAAAAAATGGATTCAAACGGAAAATTTTCCCAAAAATCGAAATTCTGAAATTATATCTCCATTTGCCATTAACTCTTGTGGAAAACCTAAAGGGTTAATGACGTTTGTAAAATCAGTTTTGAATACCTTGAGGGGTGTAGTTTCTAGAATGGGGTCATTTTTGGATGGTTTCTATTATGTAAGCCTCACAAAGTGACTTCAGACCTGAACTGATCCCTAAAAAGTGGGTTTTGAAAATTTCTGAAAAATTTCAAGATTTGCTTCTAAACTTCTAAGCCTTGTAACGTCCCCAAAAATAAAATGGCATTCCCAAAATGATCCATACATGAAGTAGACATATGGGGAATGTAAATCAATAACTTTTTGGGCGGTATTACTATGTATTATAGAAGTAGAGAAATTGAAACTTGGAAAATTGCTAATTTTTCCAAATTTTTGGTAAAGAAAAAGCGTTTTAAAGTTATCACCACATAAAGTGACACTGGTCAGATTTGCAAAAAATGGCCTGGTCCTAAGGTGAAAATAAGCCCGGTCCTTAAGGGGTTAAATGTGCTACACTTAATAGGGTTAGGCATAAATGTCTTGGTGTGTGCATTGTGTGTTTCCTATGTGTGATTGGTGTGTGCTATCTATGTTCTATGTATCAGTGGTGTATGTGCAGTATGTGACATAAGCATCAGTGGCATGTGAGCCATGTATAAAAGTCTTGTGTGCCACATCTGTCCAATGAGTGATTGGTGTGCGCTGCATGCGTCTTGTTTCTGACTGACTCAAGTGCAGGATATCCATATATGTGTAAATTCTGCCACATGTATGTTTGTGCATTTTGCTGTGAATGTCTGCCATCATACTTCATCTTTAATATTTCTGTTATCACTGTAAGTGCTCATGAACACGACCGTTGGATGTTTTGCAGTCCACAAATTGCGGATCAGCAAAACATGGATACCGGGTTTGTGCATTCCACATTATGGGGAACAGAACAGCCGACCTCTAATAGAACAGTCCTATCCTTGTCTATAATGCCGACAATAATAGGACATGTTCTATCATTTTACAGAACGGCCATGCGGACATACATTGAAGTAAATGTATGTCTGGTCCCATTAAAGTAAAGGGAATGAGTACGGACATGTGTGCAGGAGTCCTAAGGTGGGCCCCCAGAATCAGTTACACTGGTGGGCCCCAAGTACCCCAGTCTGACACTGTCTGTATCAGGAATATTCACACACACTGATAAGATTATGCATAGATTAAAGGGAACTTGTCACTATGTCAATGCAGTGCAGGCAGCATATTATGGTAGGTTCCCTTTAATTATAAGCAAAATACAGGCTGAGTGTTTTCTGTTCTCAAGCATAGTTCACTGTTCATAAAGAGGTTGCCTGGTTTAAAAATACTTTTTCATTATTAAATTGTACAGGAACAACAACCACCATGAACCAGCAAACTGGGGAACCAAACCCCCATTCCCCTGACATGTATTTATGGCATTTACTCTTTGAACATGCCTCTTATTGTAAAGGTTAAAGGGACTGTCCAGAATTTAACAACTGATGGCCTATGAGAACAGCAAATCAATATCTGATCGGTAGTGGTCTGACACCCTGCACCCCTGCTGATCAGCTGTCCTACAGTAGCTTCGATAATCGGTGCCAGAACTGCACATCTCCCTCCACTGTGTAGTGAATGGGAGCAGCACTGAAGTAACCAGCTCCATCTTCTACACAATGGACAAAGATGTGTAGTTCTCACGCTGAAACAGCCAATTGGCGGGATGTGGGTTGTCATACCCATGCTGATCTATCATGAGTACAGGCCATCACTGGACAATCCCCTTAAGATAGGACTACCCGTTTAAACTATACATTCAAAAAAAAGGCTAAGACATGCATGAAATTACTTACAACATTATCCTTATTCTTCAGCACTGCAAAATTTACAACAGCCGCAGGTAGACACTGTAATTAAAAATCCAATAAAAAAACTATTAGCAACTAACATAATCACGAATTTGATCATGCTCATAAAGCCTAAATTACAACAAGCTGCCAAGTAGCTTGAGAAAAATAACTTGAAGACCCTGGTTTACTAAGTGTTCTTTGTGTTATAGAGTATATTTATAACATGGTTTGACCACAGAAATAAAAACCCTTACATACTTGTACTTCTGGGCTCTAGGAAAGCTAGATAACAACCCACGTGTTCACATAGTTCTTTTTCTTCAGCCAAAACAAGGAGTAGATCTTAGAAGAACAACAAGGAAGAACGTCTGCTTCTCCTCTTTCCTGGATCCACTCCAAGTTTTAGCTTTAGTTTTTATTCTAGGGACCAGTGTTCTTTACTTCATTGATTGGCCACATATTAAAAAGGGTTCACCTGAGTGGTGCTGAGCTGCCAATTATGACTCAGTCCAGTAACAAGAGAGGAGCTGTTTCTTGGGAAAACAAAGCCATAGGATAATGTAACATCACTGACAGACTTAGGCCTCATTTGCCACAAAATTGCGATCCACATTTTTCTCATTTCCATTAACGGAAATTACTATTCTTTTCCGCAATACAGACAAAAATATGACATGATATTTTGAGGAAGGGACACACGGGTGCAGACAGCATATGGATGATATTTGTGTGCTGTATGGTTTTTTGGCAGACCCACGGAAATTAATAGGTCTGTGTGCAATTCGCAAAAATTGGAGATCGGACACAGATACAAAATACAGTTGTGTGAGGCTTTAGGGAAGCTGAAGGTTTGCAAATGGCAAATGATGTTTAATGTGGGCAAATGTAAGGTTCTAGACCTGGGAGAAAGAAAAAAGTTCTACAATGATGTATTATAGAGGACATGTCACTATAAAAATGCAGTAAAATCTGCAGGCAGCAGGTTATAGAGCAGGAGGAGCTGAGCAGATTGATGTATAGTTGTATGATAAAAAACTGAACTTAGGACCACCTCTATGTACAGGTATCAGTGACTGACAGCTATCTTAAACTGTTACAAGTACCATAAAATTAGTTTTGTAAAATATTTTAATTAGAGATTTTATTGTTTTAGTAGCCATATAAGTTTTGGCCTTCCTGAAGCGCTATTCATCACAGTGCATACAGAATCTGTACACTGCAGCGAACGCTGTACTAGCAGGAGCTGATCCTGCCTGTGCCCTCCACTCTGCTGAAACCTCTGCTGCAGAACATCGGTGCAGGATGCCCTGCATCAATATGCTATGCCAGGCTTTAGCACAGCGAAGACAGGCAGCAGCTCTGCAAAGCACATTGCTGCTCCTGCCTGTCCTCGCTCCGCTAGGGCAGAATACCTGCGCTGATTTGCTATGCTAAGCTTTCGCGGACAGGCAGGAGAAGCAAAAGACTATGCAGAACTACTGCCTGTCCTCGCTATGGTAAAGTCTGGCATAGCATATTGATGCAGGGCATCCTGCGCCGATGTTCTACAGCAGGGCACAGGCGGGAGCAGCTATGTGTGCTCCTGCCTGTAGTGCAGTGCATATCGTAGAAGTCAGAACTGCACATCACATACATGACTGTGGTATACAGATTCTGTATACGCTTTAGGATGGCCCGAACTTCGGGTATCTGTTTGGCTACTAAAACAATAGCATCTATAAATAAAATATATTACAAAAAATCATTATTATGGCATTTGTAACAGTTTAAAAAATGTACTTGAAGGTTTAGCTAAACTTTAAATGTAGAAAATACAACATTGATATTTACTGAATCATCCATCTACGGTGTTACAATAGAGTGTAGTTAGTCTGCTCCACATCAGTAATACTTACAGACCCTGCTGCACATCTCAAATAGTCCATTTCTGAAGGGAATAGATTTCCTAGGTAAAGTGAAAATCCGGATGTAGCAAGAAGACAACTCTGCAACAAAACAGCAATGAATAATAATGTGAGCATTGATGAGTGCGGAGAAGTGATACCGCCACGCTTTTGTTTTCTGTTAAGTTGTTGCTGGAAATGTTTGACTTGTATGTAAAAATCATAACTGTGGTTTTCACATTCAGTTTCCTTGAAGAAAGCTACAGTTTGTTCTCACAAATATATTATAAATATTCAGGTGTATAAAAGCTTAGTGACACTTTTAAGTTTTGTGTGTTTTCACTCAACATTTCTTGCAGCTTTTTGCTACTTGTATTTAAAGTAGCAGCCAGATGCTACATAGCAGAAAGTATATAAAAAATACTTTTAGCTATGTAACATCTGGCTGCTACTGCAAGTGGCAAAAAAGCAGCAAGTAAAACACAAAACTCAAAGTGTCACTAAGCGTTCTACAAATTTAGCATTAATCAACAGTACAGTGTGTTCATGAGGAATAACACTATTTCTGGCATTTTGTAGCATTTTTCCTGCACAGTGAATGGCTGGGCCTCCTAGGCTTCTGTCCATGGCAAACTGGGAAGCCTTTGTAAGGCTTCCGGCTGCCAAAGCAACCATCGGCACCCAAAGATCCCATTGCGGGGAGCAGATGGAGTCAGACAGGGAGTCTCCACTCTCTGTAAACTCCTTAGATGCCACTGTCAGCATTAACCGCAGCATCTAATGGGTTAATCTGCCAGGATCTGAGTTTTCAGCAGTGCCAGTGGATACAGGAGGAGCCTGGCTGTTAGTAAAAGCTAGGCCCCTGTCCGGATCTGGCAAGCACAGCTTCTGTGCTCACCCGATCAGAGTGCCCTACATGTATGGCACATTGCGCGAACCTTATGTTTGCTGCGCCGTACATGTATGGCTCATGTCCTCAAAGAGTTAGGGCTGGAAATAGGTGGGTCATCATTAAAGGGTTAAATAAGCCCATAAT
This sequence comes from Bufotes viridis, assembly GCA_033119425.1. Taxonomy (NCBI): domain Eukaryota; kingdom Metazoa; phylum Chordata; class Amphibia; order Anura; family Bufonidae; genus Bufotes; species Bufotes viridis. The sequence continues at coordinate 219,925,837 of CM065590.1, forward strand.
AAAGTTTTTTTTTTTTTAACTTAATGTGTTATGTTTCCCCCCTAAGGTAATACAGTACCTTTGTGGGACACTGTAAATTTACATATATATTACAGTTTTACCAAGTTCAAGGGATAATACAGGGATTATTCTAATTCTTTTATTCATTCTAATTATATTAATGTAAAAAATGCTGCTCTCCAGTGTCATTTTCTTCCTTTTAGCTTCTTTAGTCCCCCCTCTGCCGCTTTGGTCTCTTCACTATCTGTGGGTGGGCGGCGGCTCATCCTATCTGATCAAGCACTTGCATTTCCCAGGAGTGCACTGCAGTCAGCTCTTGTTAAACCTCCAGCTGCTGAAGTTCTGTTCTCCTGTCTTCTTCCCCTGCAATATTCCCCCACACATAGCATTCTTCTCCGCTGTCTAGAGAGAGTCTGGGATGTTCTGAATGATTCATTGTGAGATCACTAAGCAAAAACATCACTGAATGTAGACGCAGGTGGACAAGAATTTTGGCCACAGGAGAAACAGCAGGTGCTGCTATCAGTGTAGGACATGTAATATACAGTAAAAAACAATATTTTTGATGAATGTAGTGTATATTACAATACTATTCATTGCACACTTTCATAAGATAATACACTTAAACAGACAACGCTGGCATTCTACAACACAGAAAAAAAAGAAAAAGGATTTGAAAATAATTTGGCCACAAATCTGTGGCTTTCGACAACATGGCACGCATGCTGTGGATTTGAGATTTGCAGCATGCTCATACATATTTCCGTGCAGATTTGATTTGTTATGTGCAAACGGACTTTTGAAAACCTCATCCACAGCTATTGTACAAACAATTGCCACAGATCTGCCATGAAGAATCCACACCAATTCCAACAAAAGGAGACCCAGTCTAATGTGGTCAGGGAATATCTGCCTCCATACTCTTCTCTTTATTTCACATTTCTCCAAATTACCAGATATTTAGTGAATACGTCCTTAAAAGCTTTCTGCTAAAGGTTCAGTGGCCGGTTAATGAATAGGAAACTAGTTGAAAAACGATTATGCATTGCCTATAGACCAATATCAATTCCTACCCCAATCAGCAGAGAGAACATCCAGGTTTTATACTTCACGCATGGGTGTACACCATCTGATGAGTGCAGATCTGTATTGTACTTTCCACCTTCTTGCACCCCAAGCTCTAAAGTAGCCATCCTGTCATAACCATATTCTTCACCGTATCTCTCGTCCTTGGTCATACCGACCTAAATGAAAGAAACAGAAGTCATTTACAAGCTGAAATAATGTCACTAACTGTAGACACACAGCGCCAAGGACCACCACCGATTGCATAACTTAGGAAGGACACAAACAATTCATGGTCTATGAGAACAGTTGTATGATGGCAACGACTGCAGATCACAGATAAAACATACACAATCGTAATCATGTCAGAGATTTTTGTCACCCTAAAATCTAGAAACGTGGGGTCACCATTTGTGATAGATTTTATACAAACAGAAGAAGTAAGAACAAGGACAATATTGGTCTTTATTAAAAAATAAAAAAAACCTCTACATATCGCCAAACAGATACAGATACGTACCTAACTTTGGATGTCTGTCAGACTGAAATAGTGCTGCGTGCAGCCTGGGTGTAGTCTCAGAGACTCATGGTGTGTTTGAAAAGTTTGCTCTAATGCTCTTCTGTGAGACAGCATCTATTCACACGTAGACAAAAGCAGAGAAGAACTGTACTTGGGCCAGAGAACACAAATGCCTCTTGAATTTTAATGAGGAGAGAAGCAGGAAAATGGCTGTTTGAGGTTATTAATCTTCTTCCAAACTGTTCAGTGAAAAGGATATTACGCCAAAACCCTGTGCTGCAGGAATAATGTGTCTGCCATGCAAAGGCTCTTTCACCTGCACTGAGGAAAACATTTCTGCTAGCATCAGTCATAGGCCTCAAGCAACACAACCGCTTTGCAGTCCACAAAACACAGATACCGGCCAAGTGTGTTCCCCATTTTGTGGAACAGATCGTCCAGCCCTCAAGAGAGCAGTCCAATCCTTGTCCATGACAAGGACAAGAGTAGGACATGTTCCATTTATTTATTTTTTTGCGTGGCTGGGAACGGACATGCGTATGGGGACAGCACACGAAGGCCCCATTGTCGTGTGCATGAGGCCTTCAAGGGGTTGTCCAGCTTGTAATTTTGATGACCTATCGTCAGGATAGAAATAAGATTAACGGCAGCATATCCTCCTTTATTTGAAGTGGGTCCATAAAAGATACAAAGTGCAAAGATAGTGCAACGTTTCGACTAATCCATAGTTTTTCTCAAGCATAATACAGAGTACCGTTATATAATTTCCACATCTTGGCCAAGCAACATCAAATACATGATTTATATAAACAGTGGTTTGCTCATGAATCCCATATCATGTATACATAATCGTTATCCCACCAAGTCGATCATTTCACAGTCTTATGTATGCATCAAGGTGGAAGTCGGCAGACGGGACTCCACTCGATCGCATCCTTTGTCCAAATGCGCTTGCACAGCTGTATTGACACACCCCCATTGGTTAAACTGCCACTCACATCAATACATCACGTGACCTCATCCGTATCATGTGACCGCACCGTCACTCTCACCTGACCATGCCAACCATGCTCCCTCTGGTACGCTTCCCATGTTGCCATGGCGACAATCCTACTTGGGCAGCACTGCTGTGCTTCAACTAGCCCCCTCACAGGGTGCAATACATTCGCTGCAGCTTCTGGACAATAAAGGAATCAGTGTGACATATAAGAACAGTGGATGTTTTCTATTGTACTCATAATCAAGGGTGTTTAGGGACCCCCTTGTATATATTAAACCTCTTCTATGCAATCGTGGTGATCCCATCCCTCCGTCATCCACCTGTAATAAAGACAGATAATAAAATAAACTACTAATAAAAACAATATTATCCTATTTTATCAATATACTGATGAATACAGAAAAATACTATTCTATACCACTTACATTGTTCATACCATGTAGCTGTAATGATTTCAATACAAATATCCATTTCAATTCTTTTTCCTTAGAATTCTCTTCCTATCACCACCTCTCCTTAATCTCCCCACCGAATCAATCACTCTAAGGGCTCATTCACACGATAGTGGTTTGGTTCCACATCCAAGCCACATGCTTTGCGGCTCGGGCGCGGACCCATTCACTTCAAAGGGGCCGCAAAAGATGTGGACAGCACTCCGTGTGCTGTCCGCATTCGTTGCTCCGTCCCGTGGCCCCACAAAAATTATAAATTATGTCCTATTCTTGTCCGTTTTGCGGACAAGAATAGGCATTTCTATAAAGGGCCGTCCGTTCCGTTACGCAAATTGCGGAAGGCACACGGGTGGCATCCGTGTTTTGCGGATCCACAATTTGAGGACCACAAAACACGGCCCGTCACTTCCATAGTGCCCAGATAAATATGTCACTTCCATAGTGCCCAGATAAATATGTCACTGCCATAGAGCCCGGATAAATATAAGTGGCTGCCATAGAGCCCGGATAAATATAAGTCGCTGCCATAGAGCACGGATAAATATAAGTCACTGCCATAGTACCCAGATAAATATAAGTCGCTGCCATAGAGCCCAGATAAATATGTCACTTCCATAGTGCCTAGATAAATATGTCACTTCAATAGTGCCCAGATAAATATGTCACTGCCATAGAGCCCGGATAAATATGTCACTGCCATAGAGCCCGGATAAATATGTCACTGCCATAGAGCCCGGATAAATATGTCACTGCCATAGAGCCCGGATAAATATGTCACTTCCATAGTGCCCAGATAAATATGTCACTGCCATAGTACCCAGATAAATATAAGTCACTGCCATAGAGCCCGGATAAATATGTCACTGCCATAGAGCCCGGATAAATATGTCACTGCCATAGAGCCCGGATAAATATGTCACTTCCATAGTGCCCAGATAAATATGTCACTGCCATAGTACCCAGATAAATATAAGTCACTGCCATAGAGCCCGGATAAATATGTCACTTCCATAGTGCCCAGATAAATATGTCACTGCCATAGTGCCCAGATAAATATGTCACTGCCATAGAGCCCGGATAAATATGTCACTGCCATAGAGCCCGGATAAATATGTCACTGCCATAGTGCCCAGATAAATATGTCACTGCCATAGTGCCCAGATAAATATGTCACTGCCATAGAGCCCGGATAAATATGTCACTGCCATAGTAGCCCAGATAAATATAAGTCACTGCCATAGAGCCCGGATAAATATGTCACTGCCATAGTACCCAGATAAATATGTCACTTCCATAGTGCCCAGATAAATATGTCACTGCCATAGTACCCAGATAAATATGTCACTTCCATAGTGCCCGGATAAATATAAGTCACTGCCATAGTGCCCAGATAAATATAAGTCACTGCCATAGTGCTCAGATAAATATGTCACTGCCATAGTACTCAGATAAATATAGCTCGCTGCCATAGAACCCAGATAAATATGTCACTTCCATAGTGCCCGGATAAATATAAGTCACTGCCATAGTGCCCAGATAAATATAAGTCACTGCCATAGTGCCCAGATAAATATAAGTTACTGCCATAGACCCCGGATAAATATGTCACTGCCATACTGCCCACATAAATATGTCACTTCCATAGTGCCCAGATAAATATAAGTCGCTGCCATAGTGCCCAGATTATAAGTCACTGACATAGTGCCCAGATAAATATAAGTTACTGCCATAGACCCCGGATAAATATGTCACTTCCATAGTACCCAGATAAATATGTCACTTCCATAGTGCCCAGATAAATATAAGTCACTCCACGATAGAGTTGTTTCGGTACCAAAATTTTGATTCGGTATCGATCCCATAAAAAAGTATTGCGATACTCGATACCACGCGAAAAAAATACGCGTGCATTCCACATTTTATGGAACCGCCGGCTCATAATACAACAGTCCTATCCTACTTTTTTGTGGGGACAAGGCCACTAAAAGAAAGAAAAGAAAATGTCGAATCGTGCATTTTTTTTTTTATTTTACGGTGTTCACCGCATAAAAGTGGATTTTTTAATAGTTTGGACTTTTGAGACGCGGCGATATGTAATATTTTATTTATTTATTGTTTATATATTTTATATGTAAAATTGGGAAAGGGGGTGATTTATAATTAATATTTTGGTGTACTTTGTTAACTTTTTTTTTCTTTTACAGTTTATTTATTAACTATTTCCCCCTTAGGGGCTAGAACCTGGGATCGTTTTCATCCTATTCACCCTGATACAGCTCTATCAGGGTGAATAGGATCTCACCCTCTCCCTGCTGCCCTATGCACAGTGCACACAGCAGCAGGGAGCGGACTATGGCAGCCAGGACTTCAGGAGCGTCCTGGTTGCCATGGTAACCGATCGGAGCCCCAGCATTACACTGCTGGGGCTCTGATCACTGCCACCATAGTACCCAGATAAATATAGGTCACTGCCATAGTACCCAGATAAATATAAGTCACTGCCATAGTACCCAGATAAATATAAGTCACTGCCATAGAGCCCAGATAAATATGTCACTGCCATAGAGCCCAGATAAATATAAGTCACTTCCATAGTACCCAGATAAATAAGTCACTTCCAAAGTACCCAGATAAATAAGTCACTGCCATAGTACCCAGATAAATATAAGTCTCTGCCATAGTGCCCAGATAAATATGTCACTGCCATAGAGCCCAGATAAATATAAGTCACTGCCATAGTACCCAGATAAATATGTCACTTCCATAGTACCCAGATAAATAAGTCACTTCCATAGTACCCAGATAAATAAGTCACTTCCATAGTACCCAGATAAATAAGTCACTTCCATAGTACCCAGATAAATGTCACTGCCATAGTACCCAGATAAATATGTCCCTGCCATAGTGCCCAGATAAATATAAGTCACTGCCATAGTACCCAGATAAATATAAGTCTCTGCCATAGTGCCCAGATAAATATAAGTCTGTGCCATAGTGCCCAGATAAATATGTCTCTGCCATAGTACCCAGATAAATATAAGTCTCTGCCATAGTGCCCAGATAAATATGTCCCTGCCATAGTGCCCAGATAAATATAAGTCACTGCCATAGTACCCAGATAAATATAAGTCACTGCCATAGTACCCAGATAAATATAAGTCTCTGCCATAGTGCCCAGATAAATATAAGTCTCTGCCATAGTGCCCAGATAAATATAAGTCACTGCCATAGTACCCAGATAAATATAAGTCTCTGCCATAGTGCCCAGATAAATATGTCACTGCCATAGTACCCAGATAAATATGTCACTGCCATAGTACCCAGATAAATATAAGTCTCTGCCATAAGTGCCCAGATAAATATAAGTCTCTGCCATAGTGCCCAGATAAATATAAGTCTCTGCCATAGTGCCCAGATAAATATAAGTCTCTGCCATAGTGCCCAGATAAATATAAGTCTCTGACATAGTGCCCAGATAAATATAAGTCACTGCCATAGTACCCAGATAAATATAAGTCTCTGCCATAGTACCCAGATAAATATAAGTCACTGCCATAGTACCCAGATAAATATAAGTCTCTGCCATAGAGCCCGGATAAATATGTCACTGCCATAGAGCCCAGATAAATATAAGTCACTGCCATAGAGCCCGGATAAATATGTCACTGCCATAGTGCCCAGATAAATATGTCACTGCCATAGTGCCCAGATAAATATAAGTCGCTGCCATAGAGCCCGGATAAATATAAGTCACTGCCATAGTACCCAGATAAATATAAGTCACTGCCATAGTACCCAGATAAATATAAGTCACTGCCATAGTACCCAGATAAATATAAGTCGCTGCCATAGTACCCAGATAAATATAAGTCGCTGCCATAGTACCCAGATAAATATGTCACTGCCATAGTACCCAGATAAATATAAGTCTCTGCCATAGAGCCCGGATAAATATAGGTCTCTGCCATAGTACCCAGATAAATATAAGTCACTGCCATAGTACCCAGATAAATATAAGTCACTGCCATAGTACCCAGATAAATATAAGTCACTGCCATAGTACCCAGATAAATATAAGTCACTGCCATAGAGCCCAGATAAATATAAGTCTATGCTATAGTACCCAGATAAATATGTCACTGCCATAGTACCCGATTAAATATGTCACTGCCATAAAGCCCAGATAAATATAAGTCACTGCCATAGTACCCAGATAGAGAAAAGTCCATCCCGAGTGTGCACAGGGCCATACACCGCCCATGTACAGTATAGCGCCTTCCCTGCCTTGGTCACACCCTTCGGCGGCCGAGCTCCCGCGGGAGCGTGACGTCATGACGTCACGGTTCATCTTATGATTTCTCTGCAGAAGACGGCTGCTCTTCAGGTGTTGTCGGAAGAGCGGTACCGCATCTGGCTGCGTGACGCCGGTGGACATGCTGAGCCTAATGCAGAGTGTGGCCTCCTTCTTCTGGAGGGAAGCGGACACTTTCGGTGACCAGAGACCTGGCAAGGGTAACTCATAGCTAACTTTGTCACCTAGTCAGAGTATGTGGGGGAGGTCCTACCGTCAGCACGTCTGCTAGCTGTGCGGTTCTGTGATATAACGCCTAATGCACACTACCGATTTCCTAAATGCCAGTTTACTACCAGATAACCTGTAGGAAAGTTACTTAGGTCCCACACTTGGCCTGCAGACCCCTAGACAGAAAATGGGAGTAAATGAAGCTGTGGCTGCACCATTCTGCCGGTAAATGGATGTTTTACCTTCAAATATGTGCGGCCATTGGCTGCTGTGGATGGAGGAGGTTGTGGCCGCGGATCGCAGCCACCCTGTGGAAACCGAGTAAGAGATCTGATCGACGGGGTGTTTATCGGCTCGTCGTATAATGAGCGAAATGACTGTTCATACAAACATTCATTCCCAACTATACGCCTGTATAAAAGGGCCTTTTGAGATTTTTTTTTTTTTACTGATGACCAATCCTCAGGCAAAGTCATCAGTATCTGATGGGCGGGGGTCTGACACTCGGGACCCTGCCAATCAGCAGTTTGAGAAGGCACCTGCTGCTCAGTGAGCGCCGCTGCCTTGTTGCACCATACCAAGCACAGTGCCGTGGGTCGTCAGAAAAACATCTCGGAAAACCACTTTAAATGGGTTGTCTAATCCTCAGGATAGGCAATCAATATCAGATCAGCAGGGGTCACCCCCGCTCATCAGCTGTATGAAGAAGATAAAACTTCTGGCGCTCTGCTGCTTGCCGGCTGCTGGAAGTCGGGTTCCCGCCGGATTCTCAGAACGCAAGTGTGAAAGGGACTAAGCTGTGCCCTAGCCATGTGACAGATGAATGTTCCATCACAGGCCTAGGAAGAGACTGCAGCGCTCACCACCTCTCACACAGCTGTAAATATAGAAATTCCAGCAATTTCGGTGCAAAAGGGTAGAATCTATTTTGACAAATGCGGCTGTGTGAGACACTTGACGTTTCGGCCACAGACCAGCCTTCATCAGACTGGTGCCGCAGGCGCACCTTCATGTAGTGCTACTTTACTTTTCCACACGCCCGACGTCCTGGATATCTGAAGAATTAGCGGCACTAGTCTAATGAAGGCCGGACTGTGGCCGAACGTCACCTGTCTCACACAGCCGCATTTGTCAAAATAGATTCTACCCTTTTTGCACCGCAATTGCTGGAATTTCTACATTTACAGCTGTGGAAGAGGCGGTGAGCGCTGCAGCCTCTTCCTAGGCCTGTGATGGAACATTCATCTGTCACATGGCTAGGCACAGCTTAGTCCCTTTCACACTTATGCTCTGAGGATCCGCGGTCACTCCGTCCCGCCGAATCCATCAGAACGCAAGTCGCCTGAAAGCATTTGAAGACTGATCAGGATCCTGATCAGTCTTCGAAATTCTTTAGGTTACCATGGCAGCCAGGAGACTACTGGCGCTTTTAGGTTACCATGGCAGTCAGGACGCCTCTGGGCGCTTCTTCATGACGTAACAGGTCCCTGCGGCGCATAAATCAATGAAGGAGTGCCTGAGGCCGCTGCGCAGGTAAGTACACTGCTGCAGAGTACTTACCATGGCAGCCAGGACTTCAGTAGCGTCCTGGCTGCCATGGTAACCGATTGGAGCCCCAGATTACAGTGGGGCCCCGATCATAAATGCTTCTGCGCATGCGCAGAGCTAAACGTCGGATCCGGGGATGCGCCGAAACGACATTTAGCTTAATTCGGATTATTGCACTTCATCGGGCATTAATTCCGGATCCGCGCTACGGCAAGTCTTCCGGATTTTTGGACGGAGACAAATCCTCTGCATGCTGCGCTTTTGTCAACGCCCAAAAAACGTTCACATACTGAACGGAAAACATCCTGATGCATCCTGAACGGATTTCTCTCCATTCAGGATGCATGGGGATAATCCTGATCAGTTTCTTTCCGTCCTAGAGCCCCGAGGACGGAAATCTAGGACGGAAAGAAAACGCAGATTTTAAAGGGGCCTTAGTCCAGGGCTTGACAAATTTCCTTGGAATCTAGGAGCCAGCTAAAAAAGTTAGGAGCCAGGCGGAGCCGCGTCATAAAGCCCCCAATAGATGCCCCCATAGTGCTCCCCCCACTTCTCCATAGAGCCCCCAATAATGCATGCCAGTACATAGGGCCCCCATAGTGTTCCTTCCCTGTTCTCCATAGTGCCCCCATAATGTGCGAGTATATAGGGCCCCCCATAGTGCTTCCCCTCTTCAATAGGTTATATGACACGTCAGACGCTGCCAGCGTCTAAGTGATCATCACTTGCGGCCGCCATGACATGTGGAAACCCTTACAAGGATTACAGGGTCCGGAGGGGAGGGAAGAGGGGTCCGGAGGGGAGGGCAGAGGGGACACAGCAGGCACCATGACATTTTACTGAGCACTACAACCCCCAGCTGACGCTCAGCCTCTGCAGTCCCCGCATCACTATAACGCCCTTCTTGTTCATTATCTTTCTCCTTCTTGTCATTCTCTTTCTCCCCCTGTCATTATCCTTCCCCCTCTTGTCATTATCTCCCCCTCCCTGTCATTATCTTTCCTCTTGTCATTATCTCCCCCCTCCCTGTCATTATCTTTCCCCTCACCCACGACGGCACCCTGTGCGACTCAGGATCTCCCATTGGACAGGAAACCTGAGAAGATAAAAGTGGACACACCTCCTCCAAGCACCAGTTCAGGTTTCCTGTCCTCCGGGATGGGAGATCCTGAGAAGCAGCAACAGGACATACCGTCAAGTACCAGGCGCTGGGGAAGGTCTGTGGCTGGGGCCGTGGGAAGGCCTATCCCGGGGGAGCGGCGTTTTCTGTGGCCGTGCCGGAAGCCGCTCCTCGCAAGTCTGCCTGCGCGTGCACTCCTTTCCGATCCTGCGGGGAGCCGCTGTGGCCGTGTCCAGGCGGCTCTCCATGCCGGCGTTCCAGGGGACAGCCTCCACCAGTAGCTAAAATGGCGCCCGCGCTCCTGAAAGCTTGTGCGCATGCGCGGGCGTCGGGCGTCATGGGCGTGACGCCGGAAGGGGAGGGGCCTCTCTGGGACGCGCAGGACACCGGAAAGGACGCCATAAGCGCGTCTCTGTTTTAAAATATAAATATGGCAGCAGGTGCAGGCAGCCAGCGGAACACCCATCTACTGCAGTGGTGCTACAGTAGGAGACCCAGCCCATGGAGATGTCGGAACCTACTAAGGGACGCGCTGATCCCCCGGATCCTGTGAGGCCCACAAGTCCGGTATTGGCCTAAGGAGGGGAAGGGAAAAAGATTCAGCTGTGGTGAGACTGTTCCTTTTTCTTACTAATGGGGTTATATTTCTGTGATTGTTTTTAGACCTCAAAGCCACCCAAAAAGTCTGCCAGTAAAACCAGACATAGAGAATGTCCAGGATGCAAAGCCCCCTTCCGGTTTCTTACCAAAAACCAATATGTGCCACCTGCATTGATAATCTTGTGGCAGAAAAATCGCTACAGTTTGTCTAAA